>JAMKQA010006927.1:0-57024 GCA_024699735.1 Posidonia australis
AGTTGATTTAAGTGGGTTTTAAGTGGATTAGGGTTTTTGTTGGATTTTTAAATGGATTTGATCAAATTTTATTTAATTAGAGTTTTATGGGATTTTGGGTGGATTTTAATTGGATTTTGTGGTTTATGGATTTTATTTGCTGGATTAAGTGGGCTTAGGTTGATTTGCTGAATTTTAGGTTTAATTTGGTCAAGTGGGCTAATGTGGGCCTAATTGGGCTTGTGTGGGCTATGGTTTTTGTGGTTGCAACCAGAGCATCAACCGGAGGAGCCTGCTGCCAAGTGACTTCAAAATCGGCGTGTCTACAGTATCTACTCACTTGACAAATATAAAGGAGTATAAATTTGGTACATAGAGATTGGACTTGCACATTTTATCCTAAGCATTTCCTTGTGGCAATATTCATTTCGATGTCAATTAGTCTATATGAGGCCTATAGCCAAATCTCTGTAGGTAGTCTACTAGTCATATTTTTTTTCCCAAATTTTTGTTAATCTTACATGTGATATGTAGTGAGGGTATGTAGTCGGTTGCATATGTCTTGTAGGTGCTTCACACTAGTTTGTCTTTTTTTATTTTTGCCTTGTCGTCTTGTAGTCGGCTGCATATAAATTGAAAAATAGTCACCACCATGATCTCAAGATGTGTGTTTTTTTCACACACATCTCATCTATGCATGTGTAGTTGCACACATGTATGCTCTAAGATCATGAATTTTTAATTTAAAATTCAAATAGATTCTAAAGAACTTTGGTAGTTAATTCTATACATTCCAAACTCAAAAGTGATGGTTATCGACGGATTCTGCACTCATGAGTATGAGAAACACAAAGAAATGGCGGCTTTTGCACTTGCGTACAAATGCATGGAAGTGGCATACACGAAGGTTGTCTATTGTTACAGCTGGTGGATCTGGGGTTTTCCAGGTTAGAAAAGAAAATTGCCTTGATATTGGATATATTGTTCATTCTGAAGGGAGTTGCTAGCTCCTGTTCATAATTCTGCTAGGGATCATACATGAGGACATCTTTTATGATTGTCTTCCTTTCTAGTTAGTGGCATGGCTTAATCCATGCATCTACTAGCCTATTTATTTTACACTAGTCATTCTCTTCAATTTGTTAGTGACTATTTTGATGAACTAGCTTAAAGTTACCTTGTTGAGATCATCTGGTGCTTGTGGTTGAAACTATTGTAAGCCTGAGAATTGGATTCGGGCTTCTTGGAATAGGATCTTGTTAGTTAATTAATTAATGGTACTACTGACCAAGCTTGGTTTCTAGATAGTATCATCGGTTTGTGATAAGAGTTCAAGCAACGGTAGTTTAGCTTTTGAGTTCACGTGCAATCGTCGTTGAATCTACAGGTGTCTTGTTCTTCTTGCAATATTGGAATGGGACACTTCCTACCTCTCTTTCCTTCTACAGTGTTGCATGCAGTGATAAATATACTTAAAAAATAGTAGACTATATGTCTCCTTCTTTTGTTTTGTAATTGATAATAACTAGGTTAAATAGTATAAGTTTACCTAACCAGTAAGTATACTTGCCTGTGAATAAAGAAAAAAGTTTGATAATTGAACTTTTATGCATATACTTCAAGTAAAAAATCGTTACAACAATTTCGAGAGGTTAATTAGATCAAATTAACCTCTGAAACACAAATCTTATATGCAATCAGACTAACATCAAATCAGATTAGATTTTGTTATATGCAATCATATCCTTAAATATTTGCTGTAATTCGGAATTAGATTTCATTTGGATACAGAATTGATATCCATATCATCAAAAAAGAGTTACATATGTATATAAAGCATATCTATATTCATATTCCTGAAACACAAGATATGTACCATAATAAATAGTATGTGTATCCTCCCAAGAATGAATAAGGATATGATATAGATAATCCAAAGACATTTCATCCCTTGACAATACACAAAGATCATGTTATCAGAAGTCATCAAGATAGGGCATGTTATTAGAAATCTTCTTATGCATATTAGAGAACGAGTATAGTAGATCAAGAGCATGATAAGATTCGAGAACAAGTATAGGACCTGTAATATGTAAAATTTGAGAGTATTGACCAGTACCACGAGTGGGAGGGAGAGAGGAGGATTGGAGGCGACAGTGAGGAAGAGGCGGCGACGAGTAGTGACGCAATCAGAGGAAAAGACGAGGATCGAAGGCGAACGAGAGGTAGCAGCGATCGACGTAGTAAGCAGAAGGTGGCAGCCGATGCAGTGAGTAGGAGGTAGTGGCGATTACGAGGTGTCAGTGAGAGGCGAGCGAGAGGAAGTGACGCAGTCAGAGTGAGAGACAAGAGGAAGAGAGGAGTCTGAGAAGGATAGAAAGAGGGAAGACGACCTGTGAATGGAAATATTATGTTAGAATTAGCGACGACAAATAGCGAATACATATCCTCGCTAATTCCTCGTTAAATGTACAACAAGGATAATGCCTCGCTAAATCCTTGCTATAATATTGCGAGGACATGTACGAGAACATTTCCTCGCAATGTCCTCGCTAGATGTCCTCGCAAAATGCAAAATTTCTAGTAGTGCCAAAACCCAATTCCTCCCTCAACCTCGATTGGTCTACTTCCCAAACAAGTTCTTACTTCGGGTGTTCGTATCGATGAGAATCCAACCTCTTCCCATTTACCGGATGTTACTTCTTTAGCTTCGATTTCTACAAATATTATAGATCCTTCTACTCTTGCAAGCACAACTATTGTACCTAAAGCTAATGCCAGTCCTATTAATGTCCCACATTTTTTTGGTCAGCCAATCCTCAATCAAGCAGAGAACAATGATCTCTTCCTTAATGTGGTTACATCAAAATTTGTGACTTCTGAGATCAAGGTTCGTAAACTTAACAAGGCAAAACTTAAAAGAGTATTAGCAATCATTAACAGTATTGATGTTGAAGAGTTGGGAGATATGTTTTGTAACTCTGAGCCTTCACCATCGTCTCCTCAAACAACTATCACAAGTATTCCATTTACTTCAGATGCATTACAATTTACTGAGCCACTTAGAAACGATGCTTCTAATGCTTCCTCGGATATTTCTTCTTCTCCAATCTCTAGTTCTTCTTCTGTTAAAGATGATTTAGTAAAAAATGTGTTATCTTGGGATTCCTATATGAAGTTCACTGACTTTTGTGCTAAAATTGGAATTTCACTAGCTTCCAATAATAAAGCAGGATTTTTTTGAACTTAGTCTACTCTCAACAGTCATTATCGTCAATAAATCTCGATGATAATACTATTTGTATGGAGCGCTTAGTGGATCTACGACTTTAATTCAGGTTTTCAATGATTATTTTGTCATGGAATGTAAGGAGTCTTGGGAATAGTTGTAAACGTCGATAGGTTCGAAATCCAGTTCGTAAATTTAAATGTGATGTTTTAAATTTATGTGAGACAAAAATTGATAATCATTCACAATCCTTACTTCGTGCTATAGGTGGATGTAACCATGCCAGCGACAACCTCGTGCTTGGTGCGGAAGACCAAATGCGCGATGATCGACAAAGCCACGGAAAAAATAGCAAAAATAATGATAAAATGCAGGAGTCACCACTTAGTCTATTTTAAAACGGAAGACGAGGAAAACCGCTTAAAAACATTCAAATCATGCAATAAAGCCAATGGAAAAGAAGGTCATAAACCAGAAAATTGGGCAAGGATCCCTGTTACGCACGAGGAATGTATTAAGCACTCTCGTGAGCCTGAAAATCGGTCTTTTAATAGGTTTCTCATTTACTTATATGAAATGTCGGCTTTTCAGCCTTTCCTGTACGCCCGGGGGCGATATGCCATACAATGCTACATGCAAATGGTGCCTTATGCTAAACAGGGGTGCACGGGTTGTAGGGTGTGTCCTAATGCTCAGAAAGATCACTCGTGCAGTGGGTCAAGCACCGGTGCAAGGATATTGCACAGATATGATCAAAGATCTAACAAATTCGAGTGATTTTCATCCTCTCTTTACTATATGCAAAACATGATCTATCATGCATGAAAAGGGCAAAAAATAGAATGGGGTCTTCCTGATATACCCAAGAAGACAACCAGAGAAAACCAAAAGCAAATCCAAATGGGAAACATGCTAAATACCATGCCAAAAGCTGTTGTGTGCAACAGAAAACAGGCAGGTGCGCTAGACTGGTGCTCCAGTTTCGTGTGCCACCAATGTGCTCTACTGAAGTCAGGAAAGTGTGCCAGAGGAAACCAGATCCGACAGTAAACCAGAATGCCATGCAATGTAAAAATCTTGTAAACTTGCAAACTCATCAGAGAATGTAACATGAGTATACATCAAAGTCCAAACATGAAAACACAATATTGGTCTTGTGCTCAAGGGCTGTATGCCTCACACAAGACCACACCATCCTTATGCTAAGTAAAAAAACAACAAGATTCAACCATGCTATCTAAATCTGGATCATGGACTGATGCATAAGAACCTCCCGAACAGGAGCTCATGGGGCAATCAGCTCACCAGATTTCAGCAACTGGTTGAATATGCAAGATGCAAAAAAGACTTAAAACAGTGTCATCTAAGACTGAAATCATGCATGCAAAGACATGACATATCAGAGAATCAATACAATAAAAATCAAAGTCAAAAATACCTGGGAAAGCATACAGGTCATGATACAAAGATGATGATTAGATCTCTGACCAGACTGGTGTACCAGGATGGTGCTCTGACTAGGTGCGCCACCTTGTTGCTCCAGTGTGGTGCACTCCAAAAAATATGAATCAGACTGTTGTCGGATTTTAGATTCTAGTCCAAATGCAAGAGATTAATTAGATTTATCTTAACCAGATTGATAGATCAAATGGTAAAAAGCTGAAATATGATGAAAAGCAAGCAATGAAAGTCCTTCTTATCATCTAACTTAAATCATGCAAGATCATGGGTTAAGGGCTGAAAATATTGCATTGTAGATTCTAAAGAGCATGCAATGAGCTAATGAACTTAACAATCATATGCAAATGGTGAACATATAAAGAGTATATTTGCAGCTCAATTCATAGTAGGTATTTGCATGAATCATGATTCATTATGTAAAAACAGAGATTATATGATGCAGAATTTAATATGGCATTGGAGCATTATGAATATACATGTAGGAGCAATCATCTCATCACAAAAATATCATGAAAACAACTTACTAATAGATCAGATATCTTGTTCTTTTACATGCTTTTACATGGTGTAATATCTAGGGATTAAACATAAGGATAAGTGAAAGAGGAGTAAGGATCTTACCTTGCTAGTGGTGTTTCCTCCGTGAAGGCTCAAGATAATACTTCCTTGTTGCTTTGGATTGGCTGAGGATGCTCTGGAATGCAAAGATATCTTCAGGAAACGAGAGAGGGTTGCTGGAAATAAGTGAATGGTTTCACTAAGTGTCCTAAATGGTTGCCAATGGAGGTCTTTTTATAGAGTTCCACAATGGTAACTCCCATGGGATGCAGACAGCCTCGCAAACGAAGAGCTTGGCATAGATTCGTAGGGAATATCCGCTGGCGAGGGTTACAAGCACGGAAGATGGAAAGCCAACAGCCGGCACCCTGAAAAGTGGTTGTGTGCCAGGATGGTGTGCCAGGATGGTGTGCCAGCATGGTGCGCCAGATATGTGTGCCACCTTGGTGCTCCAGCTGGGTGCACCACTTTAGTGCTTCTCCTTGGTGCTCCAGTCAAGTGCTCCACATTGGTGCTCTCCACTAGCTATCTGAATTGTCAATTGGGCCACGGGCTTCCTATGGGCCTGTGGTCGGTTTATGCAATGATCTCTGGCTAGTTAAAAGGTTGAGTAGGATTCAAAAGTGGTTGAGCTTCCCGCATCCAAAGCAACATCTGGAGAGTTTACCTATAAGCCACCTCAAAATCGGGGTGTCTACAGATGCCCCTCCCTGAGTGAGGTCGAGGGACGGAGGGAACCGAGACCGATGCTCAGGGTTGACAAGATACCCCCATTTTGTGGTTGCGGAGGAATGATGTTTGCTGTAGGCATTATGTCACTTATCCGGTTGAAGCACCGAAAGTCATGACTTGTTGTCAAATGCAAATGCAAAGTGTAAACATGCATGCGAATGCCGAGCTAAATGTGGAAAATGCAATGCAATGCGATGATGAGTTTAAATACAAATGCAAGAGTTGATGCTGAATGCGATGATGAAGTGCTATTGCAAAAAGCAAATGAATCCCGCGCACAGATGGAACCATTGGCAAGAAAATGATAAGTTTTCGGACTCATCAACCGAATTATTATGGTTATCAACCTGAGGAGGCGGGATATGACAAGTCAACCAAGTCTTGTCAACTCGGTCGCCAGACAGCGTGACGGATGTTAATCGAGTAGTTGGGGATATCAGTCCAAAGAAAAGGGGCATGACAAACCTACTATTTGTCAAACAAGAAAGAAAGGGCCCTATCTGCACGGACTTAGGGCAAGCAAAGAGATTTCGCGCCCGCGAAAACCCAAAAGAAAAGGATAGAATAGGACCTTGACCGCCCGGTCATAAGTCAAACAGCTGGATTTCGCACTCGCGAACATCCAAGGAAGAGGATAAGGACCATGACCGCCCGATTAAAGGTCGAGCAAAAGGATTTCGCGCCCGCTAAAATCCAAGGAAAATGAGAAGGATTTTAACCGCCCGGTCAAATGTCAAGCAAAAAAAATTCGTGCCCGCGAACACCCAAGGAAAAAGGATAGGGACCTTGATCGCCCGGTCAAAGGTCAAACAAAAGGATTTCGCACCCATGAAAACCCAAGAAAAGTTACAGAAAGGACCTTGACCGCCCGGTCAAATGTCGAATAGTAGGATTTCACACCCACGAAAATCCAAGGAAAAGGATATGACCTTAACCGCCCGGTCAAAAGGTCGAACAGCTGGATTTCGCGCCCGCGAAATCCAAGAAGAAGGAAAAGGACCTTGACCACCCGGTCAAAGGTCAAACAGTTGGATTTTGCCCCTGCGAAAATCCAAGGAAAAGGATATGCAATTGACCGCCTAGTCAAAGGTCGACTCTGACTGTCTGGTCAAAAGCCAAAGAAAAGGATCTCGCGCTTGCGAGGATAAGGAAAAGAAATGACCTAGACCGCCCGATCAAAGGTCGACTCTGACCGCCCGGTCAGAAGCCAAAGAAAGGGATCTCGCACCCGCGAGGGAAAAGGAAAAGAAAGGAAATGACCTTGACCGCTCGGTCAAAGGTCGACTCTGACCGCCCGGTCAAAAGCCAAAGAAAGGAATCTCACGCCCACGAGAATCCAAGGAAAGAAAAGGAAATGATCTTGACCGCCCGGTCAAAGGCCAAGGGAAAAGGATCTCACGCCCGCAAGAATCCAAACAAAAAAGGGAATGACCTTGACCACTCGGTCAGAAGCCAAGGAAAAGGATTTCTCGCCCACGAAAATCCAAGGAAAGCAAAGAAAAAGAAATGACCTTAACCACGCGATGAAAGGTCGACTTTGACTGCCCGGTCAGAAGCCAAGGAGAAGGATTTCGCGCCCGCGAGAATCCAAGAAATGCTACAGAAATGACCTTGACCGCCCGGTCAAAGGTCGACTCTGACCTCCCAGTCAGAAGCCAAAGAAAAGGATTTCACGCTCGCGAAAATCCAAGGAAAGCAAAGGAAAGGACCTTGACCGCCCGGTCAAAGGTCAAACAAAAGGATTTCGCGCTCGTGGAAATCCAAGGAAAGGAAAGGACCTTGACCGCCCGGTCAAACAAAAGGATTTCGCGCCCGCGAAGATCCAAGGAAAGCAAAGGAAAGGACCTTGACCGCCTGGTCAAAGGTCAAACAAAAGGATCTCGTGCCTGCAAAAATCCAAAAAAGAAGGGATTGAAGGATCTCATCCACCCAGAATGAGAATCCGAAAAAGAAAAGGCGATGATCCCTAGATTGTCCCCCAGGAAGGAAGTTGGTTCAACTACGCAGGGCAAAATTGCAATTGTGCTCGCTGTTGGCTCTATGGCACGGAAACCGGAGTTCCTGCTGAGATGCATGCAATATCTTTTGAAAGAACTTTGTTGGAGTTTTGATCTCAACTGGCTTTGTTTGCGAGGTTGCAAAAAGTGAGGGCTTACTTGCAATCTTCCAACACTTGAGGGCTTTATTGCAAATTTCTTGATATGACAAACTTCTGATTGATGTATTACTGTTGTGCTATGATATTTGATATTTTGCTAGGTACTTGCAAGCTTCTGCCCAAATATGATTTGTCGCACCCTTTGTGGGTTATTCTGCACACTTCACGGTGTTAAGGGGTTTTCTGCGAGATACCCATCTGGTGAATTCTTGAAGACTTGGTCATTTATTCTCTTGACACTTTGCACTTTGTCGTTCATATGCGAGCTACGGAGTGTTGGGGGCCAAAACACAATTCTCGTGGCCATTTTGCACTTTTGGCCTTGGAAATGAAACTACTTGCATTGCTGGCATATGATGGGGCTCACTGGGTAACTGCCATAACTTCCAGCTCATATGCCATACTTAGATATCCAGCCAAGGTGACACCCAAGCACTATTCAGATGTTCTGCAAACATGGTTTGCTGCATTAACCACTGAGGATCGTGAGTATCTGCAGGTTCAAAGTATATCATCCGTGTTGTTGAATATTGCCACGATTGAAGTGAACTAGCACTTGGTATGCGCTGTGGCTAGATTCTGGAAATCCACTTTTCATGCATTTCGCTTTAGGCAAATAGAGCTTGCTTTCACCTTGGAAGAAGTCTGACGAGTCTGCAGGTTGTTGCCATGCATGTCACCAGCCAGTTTCATGTGCCATGACAGCTATGCTTCTGTGTTGCGTCAACTGACAGGCTTATCCTGAAATGCTTGCAAGAAGCCTCATCTGTATGCTCCCAAATGTAGTACTGTCCCTATGATCTTCTTGACTTAGAAAGGCAGCTGGCATGCCCCTAGTCAAAGACCTAACTCCAACCAAAGAGCAGTTAACATGCCCCTGTTTGAAGATCCCTTTTTTGCCAATATTCCTACCCAAAAGGCAATTGACATGCCCCTGGTTGGAACACGGGCAAATGCCTTGGAAAGCGATGCAAAATGCAAAAGTGGTGTAATCAAAAATGCTAAATGCCAAATGATTTATGCAAGACTTATAAGATGGAAGCGAGATTTATGCATGGTTGATAGAAGATATGCCCTCAGCACCGAGGAAGCCTTCATTGCCTGCTACAAGGAACTAGATTGTGTCCTCGACTCACTTGGTGCTACCAGGATCCCTGGGTTTACGATGGCTCTCACTCAACCAATGGACTTTCGGGATAAACTGGGCTCCATGCCAAACTCCTAGGGCCCTATACCAACTTTTCTCGATAATTCATTTTTCTTTTACTCCCTCAAAGGCATGCTGACCAATCCTATCCCTGCTTGGAGGTAATAAACAACTAGGCTGTGGGATGGCTGCTTTCTCTTTTTTCTTTTTGATGTAAAAGGGGTGGCTAGTCCCTTCGCAAATATGGGCTTGGTAGGTGTATGCTTCGACACCTCTCCAAGTTATGTGATAGGGATAGAATCGTCTTGCATGCCTCTCTCATTGGAGCCAACTTCTATCATCGACCTCTATCTTCTTATTTCTTTTGTGCTCCGAAGACTATATTTTTATTAGCTCACACTCATTCACAACTGATCATTTTTTTTCTCCCTCTGAAGGTATAGGCCCCTTAAAAATTTGTACATTTTGTCCACTTTTCCACGAATACTGGCTCCCTTACTCCCTAAGTCACATAAGTAGCAACACGTGAGAAGGATCAAAACTCTTCCTAAGTAGGTTGGCTTCCGATTTTACTCATCGGGCATGGTTATGCCAATGTTCATATTATGATTACAATACGAAAAGAAAGTACAATGCATATGACAAGATTTAGGTGATGTGCGGATGCAATAAACAAGAAACATAGCGATGCATGGCCTATAATGGAATGTTTTGCAAGGCTCGGGAGTGGTCGATGATCGCTGGTAGTACTTCTCAATTAGAAGGCGCTGACGGGCTCTCAACTGACTGGAGATTTGTACACTCTCTTTCTGATTGAAGGACCATGATTGAAGCTTGGTCTTGGTAATTCTGGCTGCGGTGGTGAAACAAATGTTTTCCCCTTCTCTGACTCTGTTGTGTTTTGCTAAGTACTCCGCGAGCACCTCCAATTGTTCTTGAAATAAAAATGCCCAGATCTCCAACTGTGTCATCTGTCAGGCTCTCTAAGTCTGCCTTCTGAGCAAGATCTTGCTCTCCTGCTGCCTGATGCACTGCTGACTGTTCTGAGCCTGACAGCATTGTATAATTCTGTAACTGCTTATAGGTCTGTTCTGACTCTGAATGACCATTCTCTGAGAAAAATTCTTACAAATAAAGCCAAACTGTTGGCGACTGTGACATTGAGGCTATGAACAAACTCTGGTTTGGATTCATGACACCTGCACTGGTAAAGTTAATTAAATTACGGAAAATGATCATCTTTGGGGACTTACAGGAGCATGGGGATCTCTTCCGCTGGTACTGAGGCTTGTATCCCAATCCTTCGTACTCTCTTCGTTCTTCTGCCTTGATCGGCTCGACGGTTCCTTGGCCGTATCGCCCAAGGGATTCCTTTCTGATATCCACAGTTGCGACACATCTTTTCGACCATCAGGCAAGGATTGTTGTGAACGGCCAAGTGGCTGACAGACTCAAGAGCGGGAATGAGATTAACTGGCTCAAATTGGTTGACACAACCCAGAATACCAAAGTGTTTGAAATTAGAGCAGAGATTGCCTCAACGGTAGGACGACTCAAACTAAAGACTCCTTGGAACCACCAAGGGAGGATAAATACAACTGTCATGAAAAAAAGGGAAAACATCATGAATAAGATCGATAAGACAAATAAAAGATCAGATAGAATCAACAAGAAAGATGGAATTGACTCCCGAGGGGCCTGCAGCTCCCGGGGCTGAATGCTGAGGTAATGGCTGGCTAACTATATTGGGTTGTATTGGTGGTGCTTGTGTGGTTGCTGATGTGGGCGCAGGGCCTGTCGCCTGTGTGTTAATCACAATGACCTTTTGGTCAATCAAGTCTTGGATCGTGTTCCTTAATGTGAGACAACTGTCCGTCGAGTGACCCGCGACCCGATGGAAATTGCAGAACACGTTCGCATTATACCAGGCAGGAAGCGGACTTGGTGGCGGGCGCACCTTAGGTACCTCAGGAGGGATGAGACTTTAGAGAATACCAAGCTCAACGGTTCCACTAAAAGAATATAGTGGCGCCTGTCACGGCGTTGTCGCCTTGGCTGTGGATGTGCCAATGGCGGGCGCTCCACCACCTGAGGGACAGGATAAACTGGAGTGGCAGATGAGTGATGTGTGGTGCATAAGGTGCTTTAGGTGTGGGCGTGGGTGCATAAACTAATTGATACTAAGGGGGCGGATGGACATTTACCGGTGCAGTAGGGGATCTAATGTAAAAAACTGTATCCTTGGAGGGATCCCGCCTCCGGGGTGGATTGGCATTGTGGTTGTTGTTGTTGTTGTTGCTATTGCTAGCGCCACTATGTGAGGAAATGGCTTGCTTGGCAAATGCAGAGAGTACTGGAAAACTGTTGCCATGCAGTGAACACATAACACGGGCACCTGCCCGAAGCAATGCAGAAAAGGTGGTGATTGGCTGAATGCTGAACAGAGCCCCAACTGCTGGCTATGCTCCTCGGATCATGATCTCAATAGACTCCTCGTCAGAGGGTCTATCTTTGACCTGCGAAGCCAAGGACCGCCAACGTCCAACATACTCCCCAAATGTTTCTTGGGGCCTCTGCTTGATAGCGACTAAGTCCTTCCGCATTGGGACTAAGTCAATATTAAAGGAATGCTGTTCGAGGAACCCCTGAGTAAGGTCGTCCCAAGTCTTGATGGTAGCCATGTCGAGGGAAGTGAACCACTTCAATGCGGGCCCCGTCAGACTCATTTGGAACAGGCAGATGAGCAATCTCTCGTCAGCTTGGAGCTAGGCGAGGTCTCCGCAATAAGCTCTCAAATGGGAAATTGGACAGCTCCTACCATTGTACTTGTCGAATTCTGGGATTTGGGAATTCGGAGGGAGAGTCACCTCTGGAAAATAACAGAGGTCTCGGAATTGGTAGGATCGACGGTCCCCGCCTTGCATGTGTCGGAGTGTGCGCTCCAAATCATTCACCCTGGCAAGGAGAGCGTCTGGAGCTACTGCAGTCGTGGATTGTGCAGTAGATGCGGGAGCCGCGTACACTGTATGGGTCCCCCCTAAGGGCTCCTCCGGATCCACCATTCCGCCATCTGGTGCTACCGCAAGATGGCCAGTGTACCCGTGCATGGGTGCTGAGTGCTGTGGGACAAAAGAAGAGGCTTGTGTCTGGTACAAGGGTGAGGATAAGGTAGGGGGTGGTGCCATAGTAGGTGCAGAATGCGGGAGCAAGAGCTGTTGGACCGGAAAGGCCTCGGGTATAATGCTCATGGCGGACTGTGCTCCCATCTGCCTAGAAGGTTGGCCACCAGATAGTAGAGATGCATGCTGTGGTGGGTGTTGTGTTGGTGTTGCAAAAGACAATGTCGACACCCCTATCACTGGAGAGACGAGGGATGGCAACGGTTGTGGCGGTGGTGTAGTGGATGCAAACTGTGATCCTAGAGCCGATTGCAAAGGCAACTCGGGAGTCGGGAAGGATAAAGCTGAGAAGGGCTGGAGGGCCAGTGCCAATTCCTGCAACTGCTGGGCGAAGGCCGACATTTGTTGCAGTTGCGCGGTCATGGGATTGTCGCCGGTGGCTCCAACGGACAGAGGCAAAGCAGGAGAAGAAACAGGAGGCTGAGACCCCAGTTGTGCAAACTGGGGGGAGGCTACTACAGAGACAGCCGCAGTCAGAGGAGGGCTGGTAAACGCATAACCTTGGGGAGGAACAGCAAAAGAACCCTGGGGAAGGGTCACAGGAACAGACTCAACTGCTGAGGCCCCAAAAGCAGCAGAAGGCCAAGCTTGTGGTCCCGAAGGCGGGGTAGCCACAGGGACACGATACTGGGGTGGTGGAGGTCCTCTAGAAGCTAGGGAGAAAGTGAAGGCAGTAGTGATAACTGGGACAGAAACAAAGGAAGGGTAGGCCGAAACGGGGACCTCCTCCTGAACTGCAGAGGAAAGGGGCTCGCTGGTATGTTGGGCCATAGCAGATCGCGAGCGGGTACAGATCGGACTGCAGCTGGGAATAACAGGATGGATCCTTGGACGAGCTATCGTCGAAAGTGACGGATAACTCGGGAGACGTGGTCGAGAATGGGGTCACAACGAGAGTCAGCGAAAGGAAAGGTCTCGAGCTCAAGCTAAGGACTCGCACGCTGACAAGAATTCTATGCACATAAACAAACAAGTTAGAAAAGATACAATGTTTATGGTGGTATGAGATGCAAAATGCATGAATGCTTCTAGTATGTGCTCCATTCCAACCTAGGGGTGTCCTACCAAGCCGTCTACTCCAGGTTAACACAGGGGTGAATAGGTCTTCGACTCAAGGTTGGAAAGATTACGGTCCCCGTTCTAAATCCCAGCCAAAGCTTAGGTAATGAACGGGTGGTGCGTTCGGGACCTCGTCCTCTGCCAAAGCAGTAGGCTGTACCCTCTACTAACACTGACACGACCTCAGACAAGGAGGGACACACCCCATATTTCATCCCATGCCAAAGCCATAGGATGAGACACCGAGAAATGTCCTTCGCAAACTGTATAGGCGGACTCAGGAGATGAGAAGATGCATGCCCTATATAATGAATGCAAAGAATGCTTTGAGTCTTTTACTTGCAAGTTTATTAAACCGTGGGGGAAAATTTGCAATTTGTCACTAGTTTGCCTTATGTTTTAATGATTTTGGTTTTTATATTTTCATTAACCAAATGAGAAGAGCAGACATGTCTCTAATCTCCTAAACATGGCATATATAAGAAGGGAAAGAAACATGCAAATCAGCCAGGAATTAACAAACAGAAGCATATGCAGGTTATGTGCAACAATGGTGACATAGCAAATGTGTAAAAGAAAAACACCCATTATATAAAAGGCATGCATAAAATGCAAAGAAGATACAACTTATGCTACAAAGGGGACAACAAAGCAAAGCATGGAAATAAGCAAGTAAGGAGAAAAGCCAAAGTAAACGAAAAGCCCAAAACAAAAGTCGGGATCTGGTTATCCCCAACGGAGTCGCCAGTTCTTGTAACCATGACGACGACAGCCTCATGCTTGGCGCAGAAGGCCAAATGCGCGAGGATCAGCAAAAATAGCAAAAATAATGATAAAATGCAGGAGTCGCCACTTAGTCTATTTTAAAACGGAAGACGAGGAAAACCACTTTAAAACACTCAAATCATGCAATAAAGCCAATGGAAAAGAAGGTTATAAACCAGAAAATTGGGCAAGGATCCTTGTTACACACGAGGAAGGTATTAGGCACTCTCGTGAGCCCGAAAATCGGTCTTTTAATTGGTTTCTCATTTACTTATATGAAATGTCGGCTTTTCAGCCTTTCCTGTACGCCCGAGGGCGATATGCCATGCAATGCTACATGCAAATGGTGCCTTATGCTAAATAAAAGTGCATGGGTTGTAGGGTGTGTCCTAATGCTTAGAAAGGTCACCCGTGCGGTGGGTCAAGCACTGGTGCAAGGATATTGCACAGATATGATTAAAGATGTAACAAGTTCGAGTAATTTTCATCCTCGCTTTACTATATGCAAAACATGATCTATCATGCATAAAAAGGGCAAAAAACAGAATAGGGTCTTCCTGATATACCCAAGAAGACAACCAGAGAAAACCAAAAGTAAATCCAAATGGGAAACATGCTAAATACCATGCCAAAAGCTGCTGTGTGCAACAGAAAATAGGCAGGTGCGCCTGTTTGATGCGCCAGACTGGTGCTCCAGTCTGGTGCACCACCTATGTGCTCTACTGAAGCCAGGAAAGTGTGCCAGAGGAAACTAGATCCGACAGTAAACCAAAATGCCATGCATTGTAAAAATCTTGTAAACTTGCAAACTCATTAGAGAATGCAACATGAGTATACATCAAAGTCCAAACATGAAAACACAATATGGGTCTTGTGCTCAAGAGTTGTATGCTTCACACAAGACCACACCATCCTTATGCTAAGTAAAAAAACAACAAGATTCAACCATGCTATCTAGATCTGGATCATGGACTAATGCATAAGAACCTCCCAAACAAGAGTTCATGGGGCAATCAGCTCACCAGGTTTCAGCAACTGGCTGAATATGCAAGATGCAAAAAAGACTTAAAACAGTGTCATCCAAGATTGAAATCATGCATGCAAAGACATGACATATCAGAGAATCAACACAATAAAAATCAAAGTCAAAAACACCTGGGAAAGTATGCAGGTCATGATACAAAGATGATGATTTGGGGTCTGTTTGTGCACAAAATTTGACAGGAATTGTTAAGAATTGGAATTCCAGAGTCAACAGGAATTACCTGGAATTGGAAAGTAAAGGAAATTGATTTCTTGTTGACTAAATTTCTTGTTGTTTGTGCACCCTCAGGAAAGCAAAGGAAATTAGATTCTTCATCGTCTCCCTCCTCTGCACCTTCTCATACCTCTTCGCCCACTTCCTCTGCACCTTCTCCCTTCTCTTCGTCCCATCCCCACCCCTCGACTTCTCGCTTCACCATTTCCTTCGGGAAGATGGCGATGATCCGGAGGAGGCAATCGGCTTCCGCACCGCCGACTACACAGACCACTGCCCCTGCTAGGACCTCAACCGCGAGCGCCACTGCCCCAGCGTCGACGATGGAGGAGAACACGAGCGCCACTGCCCCAGCGCCAACGAGAGGCTTCGCTGCCACGATGGACGAGAGGCTTCGCTGCCACTACCACTGCCCCGACGTCGACGAGAGGCTTCACTGCCACTGCCACTGCCCCGACGCCTACGAGAGGCTTCGCTGCCACCTCCGGCTGCTACAAGGAGGGGGAGGGGGAGGAGGAGGAGGACGGCGACGACAGGGAGGGGGAGGACCAACTACCCATCTAAGTTGGACGGCGAAAGATTGTATAGAAGAGGACGACGCAGAGGACAGCGACGAGGAGGAGGACTGCGGGGAGGGGGAGGACGCAGGGAGGAGGATGGCGACAAGGAGGAGGACTGCGGGGAGGGGGAAGACTGCGGGGAGGGGGAGGATGCGGGGAGGAGAATGGCAACGAGGAGGAGGACTGCGGGGAGGGGAAGGACGTGGGGAGGAGGAGGACGTGGGAGAGGGTTTTCGTGAGGAGGAGAGGGATTGGAGGGAAATCTGGTGAAATTCCACGAAAGGGGGAAGGAAAATGAAATGTATTGGGATTTAAATACTCTGGAAGTAAATGAATCAAGTTTCCTTTGAAATCATTTCTGGTTTGGTGCACAAACACCTTTATTTTGTATGGTCAACAGGAAATGAAATTCCTGTCAAATCATTTCCTTTACTTTCTGGGTGCACAAACCCCCCTTGATTTCTGACCAGATTGGTGCACCAGAATGGTGTGCCAGGATGGTGCTCTGGTTAGGTGCGCCACCCTGATGCGCCACCTTGGTGCTCCAGTGTAGTGCACTCCAAAAAATCTGAATCAGACTGTTGTCTGATTTTAGATTCTGGTCCAAATGCAAGAGATTAATTGAGATTTATCTTAACAAAATTGATTGTTCAAATGGTAAAAAGCTGAAATATGATGAAAAGCAAGCAATGAAAGTCCTTATCATCTATCTTAAATCATGCAAGATCATGGGTTAAGGGCTGAAAATATTGCATTGTAGATTCTAAAGATCATGCAATGAGCTAATGAACTTAACAATAATATGCAAATGGTGAACATATAAAGAGTATATTTGCAACTCATTTCATAGCAGGTATTTGCATGAATCATGATTCATTATGTAAAAATAGAGATTATATGATGCAGAATTTAATATGGCATTGGAGCATTGTGAATATACATGTAGGAGCAATCATCTCATCACAAAAATATCATGAAAATAGCTTACTAACAGATTAGATATCTTGTTCTTTTACATGCTTTTACATGGTGTAATCTCTAGGGATTAAACATAAGGATAAGTGAAAGAGGAGTAAGGATCTTACCTTGCTAGTGGTGCTTCCTCCTTGAAGGCTCAAGATAATACTTCCTTGTTGCTTTGGATTGGCTGAGGATGCTCTGGAATGCAAAGATATCTTTAGGAAACGAGAGAGGGTTGCTGGAAATAAGTGAATGGTTTCACCAAGTGTCCTAAATGGTTGCCAATGGAGGTCTTTTTATAGAGTTCCACAAGGATAACTCCCATGGGATGCAGACAGCCTCGCAAACGAAGAGCCTGGCGTACATTGGCAGGGAATATCCGCTGGCAAGGGTTACAAGCACGGAAGATAGAAAGCCAGCAGCCGACACCCTGAAAAGTGGTTGTGCACCAGCTTGGTGCGCTAGGATGGTGTGCCAGATATGTGTGCCACCTTGGTGCTCCAGCTGGGTGCACCACTTTAGTGCTCCTGCTTGGTGCTCCAGTCAAGTGCTCCACATTGGTGCTCTCCACTAGCTATCTGAATTGCCAATTGGGCCACGGGCTTGCTATGGGCCTATGGTCGGTTTATGCAATGATCTCTGGCTAGTTAAAAGGTTGAGTAGGATTCAAAAGTGGTTGAGCTTCGTGCATCTAAAGCAACATCTGGAGAGTTTACCTATAAGCCACCTCAAAATCGAGGTGTCTACAGTGGAGGGAGATTAAATAATTGGGAAGCTCTACTCTCCCCAGGGGCATCTAGTAGTATATTAATTGAATGGGATACTAGCCTTTTTGTTAAATTGGGAACTATAGTGGGGAATTTCTTCCTTTCCTTGAAACTTAGTAATTATTCGGATACTTTTGAGTGGTGGTTTACAAAAGTACATGGACCTTGTACCTTAGCGCTCAAGTTACAATTCCTAAATAAGTTGTGTCGACTTCAGAATACCATAGGCAGTTGTTGGGTTGTTGGATATAACTTTAACATCACTAGATTTCACACATGAATACTCTAATAGGTCAACACTCATGCCTATTATGACAAGTTTCAATGATTTTATTGCTTCGACCAGTCTTATTGATTTATCCCTGAATAATTGTTTATATACTTGGTCCAACTTGTAGGAAAATATCCTCATGGTAAAGCTCGATCGATTCCTAGTTTCACCTAATTGGGAATCACAATTTCCTAGATCTATTTGTTTGGATAAAGTCTGCATAATTTTTGACCATATACCTATCTACGTGGACATAATGCTTCGGGGATGGGCCCCTTTCTCATTTAAATTTTATAAATCCTGATTCCTATTAGATGGATTTCATAACCTGGTCAAAAATTGTTGGGCTAGCTTTTCTTCTAATGCTAGCCTTATTGAGAGACTACCTCAAAAGCTAAAAGCTATCAAAATAGCTCTTAAAGAATGGATTCCATCTAAAAGGGCAGAGTGTAATACAACACTAATGGAGATAGAATCTCTGGTTCAGGATATAGACATTTAGGTGAAAACAAAAAATATACCCATAGAAGCTTGGCTTAGTAAACAAGAATTTAGAAAGGAACATTATAATCTTCTTCTAGAACAAAAGGTTTACTAAAAGCAAAGGTTTAGAGTACAATGGTTGAGAAAGGGGGATTTCAACACTACTTTCTTTTACAAAATAGTAAATGATAGGAGAAGAATTAATACAGTATTTTTACTCTATATCAATGGGGTGTATGTCGATTCCCTGTAAATAATCTGTAATGTTATTGAGTAATATTTTTTTCCTTGTTTAATAAGTCCCATTGTTTTACAAGTAAATTCAATTGAAACCTTTTGTTACCAAAAAAACTACCAGATCCTGTTAGTCTTAAAGATGGCTGCTCAAAGGAGGAAATTAAGACAAGTATTTTTGCTCTACCTAAGGAAAAATCTCCTAGACTAGATGGATTTTCTTTATATTTTTATCATTATTTGTGGAAAGACATTAAGAATAATATTGTAGAGATGTTTGAGCATTTCTACCATTGATACGACATCAACAATTTGAAGAGTGTTAATCTAACCTTCATTACTTTAATTCCTAAGAAAGTAAGAGCAGAAAGTATTCAAGATTATCAGCCTATTAGTTTATTAAATAGCAGCCATAAGATCATCTTCAAATGTTTAACTACAATATTTTGCCCTATACTTAATTCCAAATTAGATGATACCCAATGTGCTTTCTTGCTTGGACGCAACATCAGTGACAATATTTTGGTTGCTCAGGAGACATTTCATTTAATGCACACTTCTTAGATTCTGGGTTTTATGCTCAAACTAGATTTTGAGAAGACATTTGATAATGTTAATTAAGAATTTATCATTAATACTCTCAGAGGGCTTGGTTGTGAAGGAAAATGATTGAATTAGATAAGGATGTGTATTAGCACAGTTAAATATTCCATATTAGGCAATGGGTCTCCTAAAGATTTCTTTGGAGCCTCCAATAATCTTAGGCAAGGAGAACCATTATCTCCACTTTTGCTCATTGTTGCTACTCATGTCCTTAACAGGATGTTTGTGCTAGGGAAAGAAAATAATCTCATCACTAGTATCTAGTTCCCTCGTTCAAGTCCTATGTGCTCAATATCCAATATGCCGAGGACGCCCTTATTTTCTTAACTCTTACTGATGATTGTGTAATTAATTTAAAAAGAATACTATGCTATTTCTAGGCTTGTTCCGGTCTAAAAATAAACTTTAGTAAATCATCTATTATAGGAATAGGTGATTCAGAGACCATGCTTAATAGATATTGTAGTATGCTGGGTTGTAACCCTGTGTTTGTCCTAATTAAATACCTTAGTCTTCCCCTTCATTTTAGGAAGGTCTCATATAGTGATTGGTCACATATTCTGAACAAAATTATGGCTAAGTTAGTCACATGGAAGGCTAAATATTTATATATTAGTAGAAGACTTACTCTAGTTAACTCAATGTTATTAGCCATTCTCACTTATTATTAATCAGTTCTTCACCTCTCAGCAAGAGTGGAGTTGGAGATAGATCGTATTGGTTGTCATTTCCGTTGGAAATCTTCCTCAAGTTACGATAGAGGATATCATTTGAATAAATGATAGACTACTTGTCGATCCAAGGAGGAGGATGGGTTGGAGATACTTAATCTCGGGAATTTTTGTATTGCATTGAAATGTAAACTGCGTTGGCAATTACTTATTGATAATTTGCACCTAAAATGGCCTAAGTTAATTAAAAGTAGATACTTTTCTTACAACCAGATTGGACACTTTTAAATGTGACATCAAATAGGACTTCACCTTTTTGGTAGGAATTAAAGACTTGTTTTCCTATTGTTAACACTTCTACTCTTTTTTAGCGAATAATGGGAAAAAAAATATCTTTTGAGAAAACAAGTGGGTACATAATATTACTCTAAAGTATGTTTTACTTGATTGATACCTTATTTCTATCTTTAAGAAAGACACAGTGGAAAAAATGCTTATCAAGTACAACTCAAATCATTAAGACATATTCTACAATAACAGTGGTAGTGCTTCTAATGATAGTTAACAATATACATTGGACTCCTACCTCCAATATACATTTTACAACCATCATGGATTCTCTAAATTTAAACAATGAAGTTGACAATATACATTGGACTCCTACCTCCAATAATACTTTTTCTGTCAAAAGCTGTTATGCTTTACTGAACAATGATGGACTCAGATCTCAATTTAGGAAATGTATCTTAAAAAGTTGAATACCTTTGAAAATTAAGATTTTGTTTGACTGATAACACATAATAAAATCCTTTCTAAAGCCAACTTATTCATAAAAGGATGGGTAAGTCCACTTTCTTATATATCATGCGGCTACAATGCAAAGGCTGCTGCACATATTTTATTACATTGTCCTGTTGTTGTAGCCATTTGGAATTTTTTTCTATATGATATTAATTACTTAAATGACACCAGTATTTCTAATATTTACTCCTTGTTCAACAAAGTAAAGTTCAATTTAAGCTTAAATAAATAGAACATACTTGTTCCAACTGTTATTTGGAACCTTTGGTTAAATAAAAATTCTAAGATTTCCTGAAATAAAGTCAAGAATTTGTTTTTAATTTTATTCCAATTTATCTATCACATGACTTCTTAAACTGATGATTTTGTATCAATACAAAGATCGATGACTATTTCTTAAACCATTCAACACATACAATAGGAGTGGAACCAAATTTAAGCTAATCAAGTTACACAAGTAATTACCACTTCTATGAACATCTCTGTGGCCCCCATCTCTGTCCCAAATGACTCTAATCCTATTACTGAAACAATATATAATCCTTTAAATCCTACATCTAACTCAAGCGGTTGAAGAAATCTTCAATACTTATAAGCTCAAAGTATTAGACATACTATTTTGTCACTTTTGACTTCTGGATTATGTATAAAAATAATTTTTTGAGACAACTTTAGCATTTACCTTGTTAAATCCCTCCTAAACATTGCTATTTTAGATGATCACTTGATGCTGATACTCATAATTAAGTGAGATATTAATATAATTATCTTATCAATTGCCAAAAAAAAAACACACACACACCAACGAGTCAGCACCGATGAGACGGAAAAGAACGGCTCATCATGTACACAAACAAGCCTTGAGGATAGGGGTGTATAAAGAAGAGAAGTCCAACAAACGTCCACATCAAAACCCTACTACTCTTTCAAGACTACAGCACAAATTCTACAAAACCAAAGAATAAGGAAATACACATTGTGATAACTCCAGCCTAACGATGATTTCCTTCAGTATATGGCTGTTAATGGCCCACTGCACGAAACACAACCTTTCTACGTTAAAATAACACAACATTTCAAGCAGCCAGGTAGGTTGGAGACCTAAGTTTATTTCATTATATTTAATTTTGTATAAAAAAATTGCACATGATGCCAAAATGGATTACATTAATACAAACCATGCAACAGTCCTTTTAGATTGACGAGATCGATCAATAACTAATAATCACCCAGTTATGACACCTGCAAGGACATCACTCTTACTACGTGCATGAATAGTATAGACGAGACGTATTGCATCCAACCAGCCATCAAGTAGCTCCCATGTTTCAGCAACCTGAAATCAGAAAATAACAAGGAAAAAATTCAGAAGTGATCTTTTCGAAATGCTCAGAAGTACTGGGAATCTGGAATGAATCAATAGACGATTGTACACGAGGTAGATCCCCATCAAGATTCACTTGATTGGTGTTAGGACTTCCAAAGCAATCATGATTAAATTGGATGTTCTTGCTTTCTCTTTGTTGATTACTCTCCCCCTTTCTTTCAGCCCTCGTGTCCAATTTATACATATTTTCTGGTTTTACCCGTAGAACATGATCCATCAATGAAGTGGCCACTAATCAAGGAAATGCTTAGTGCACAATTGCACCAGCAACTGGAACACCAGAAATTCCAGTTGCTAATGGATTTGATAAAATATACCTATAGGATAGATACTAACAAAAAACTGACCATGAAATTCAAAATCTAAGTCTGCATACGAAATAGATTATAACATGACCCATTCAATGTATCAGATCTCCAGTAGAAAGATCAAGTGGAGGAAGCTTTACAAAGGAGACAGGCAGTTTTCTTCCTGGGTAGATAATGAACACCTACATGACTTGAATATTGAGAATTGCAAGTACACTTGGTCAAATTTCCAGTGTACTGCCATTCTTTCAAGGATTGATAGGGTCATGATGGACAGGGAGTTGGAGAATGCGTACCCATCAGTCAAGATCACAGGTTTGCCCAGGTTGTGTTCAGATCATATACCATTGTTGATTGATACTAAAGGTACGCTCAAGAGAGATTCGTTTAAGCTTCAAGATTCATGGCTAAAGAATGAACAATTTGCAGTATGGTGGAGGCAATAGGGGGAAATACAGAGGCTACTGGAACTACCGCACATAAACTGATGGTGAAACTCAGAGCAGCTAAAAGAAGATCACAAGAATGTGTAAAGGAATACCAGCACAAGATGAACAAGAAGAAACAGAAATTAATGTTAGAGATTCAAGAGCCCGATAAGAAAGAAAGGGAAAATAACAGAAGAAGACAGAAACGAGAGGAATATAACAAAGGCAAAACTAGGCCACATCTTCGAGTAAGAAGAGAGAATCAAAACAGAAATCAAGAGAATTATGGTTGAAAGAGGAGGGCAGTAATACTTCATTCTTCCATAAATGTGCAAATCAAAGGTGTATTAACCACAAAGAGGTGCGAATAGGCACTGAAATTTTTGATGGGGAATCACTGCAAAAAATTGTTCCATAGAAGCAGTGGTTGGCATCCAAAATGGGATGAGAGAGGACTTCCACGTCTGACAAAGGAGGAACAAGAGGCATTAGTGTTACCTTTCTCATCAGCAGAAATCACGGAAGCAGTGTTTCTCGATGAATGGTGAGACACTTCTGGTATGTGTTATCCACAGATGTGTAGAGAATGATATCAGAATTCCGGGAATCAGGAGTAGGATGTGATTCTATCAACTTTTCTTTCATTTTTCTTATTCCAAAAGTACAAGGAGTCAAGGATATAGGAGATTTTGAAACCAATCAGTTTAATCAACGGTGTCACGAAGATTTTAACGAAGGTGATGCTATCAGTGATGACTAAGCTACTTCACCCATCTCAAACAGCTTTCATGGCCAGGAGTCCCATGGATGGATTTGTAGTGGCTCACGAATGTATTACAGATTACTGGCAGAGGAAAAGGGAAGGGCTGATATGCAAAATAGATTTCAAAAAGACCTTTGACAACATCAATTGGAACTTTATGTGGGATGTTCTCAAGGCTTACAGAGCTTTCCTCAAAGATGGATTTCGTGGACAAAGAGATGCTTGACTTTGGGTAGAGGATCGGTGCTAGTAAATGGTATGTCTAGAGACTCTTTCCAATTTGGTAAAGAGAGGCAAACAAGGTGATCCTCTTTCACCCCTTCTGTTTAATCTAGGGGTTAATGTTTTGTCCTTCATGTGTGACTGGGCAGTTCAAGATGGATATGGATGGCTAGAAGGGTGGTAGATAGGAGAAGAAGCAGTGAGAATATCAATCTTACAATATGTAGATGACACCTTCATGTTTTGTGTGTAACTTCTGTAAGACAAGTTTCTAGAATCAAGTTTTTGATTAGGACTTTTGAGATGATTTCAGGTCTTAAAATTAATTTCAACAAAAGCTCAGTAATGGGTGTTCACGCAAATGAGGAGGTAAAGAGACGTGCAAATCAGTTGTCTTATACGGTGGAGCATCTTCCAACTAAATATTAGGGACTCCCTATGTCTATCAAAAAGCTAAGGAAATCAGAGATGATTTCTGGTCTCAAAATTAATTTCAACAAAAGCTCAATAATGGGTGTTCATGCAAGAGAGGAGGTAGAGAGATGTGCGAATCAGTTGCATTGTAAGGTGGAGCATCTTCCAACTAAATATTTGGGACTCCCTCAGTCTATCAAAAAGCTAAGGAAATCAGATTGGAGATTTTTGTGTGATGGAGTGTAAAGGAGTCATCGTATACTCATCAAGAATGTGCTTGCCACTATACTAGTGTTTCACATGGCAGTTTTTATGTTACCAGAGGGGGTCATTGATGCTCTGGAAAAGATTATGAGAACAAGGTTATGGCAAGGTTGTAGAACTGAGGTGAAGGGCAAACATTTAGTTAACTGGCGTGAAGTTTGTAAACCAAACGATTGTGAAGGCCTTGGAATTCAGTGCATGAAGGGATTTAATGGAGTCGATGAAGCGGCTTTGGAGGTGTGAAACCAACGAAAATGCATTGTGGGCCACTTCAATCACAAGTAAATATGGTGTGAATGCAAGAGAGGACAGCATTACGAATTATTCCTTTTTCTGGAAATCTAGGCAAAAGCTAAAAGGAAAGTTAAAAGTATTTCTGAGATATAAAGTGATGGATGGCTGTAAAACGCAATTTTGGCTTGACAAATAGGTTTCTGAAAATACCCTCAGAGAAGAATACAGAGAGATCTTTAAGCCGGCAAGAATCCCAGAGATCACTGTGGTGAATGCAGGTTACAGGAGGAATGATAGATGGATATGGGAACTTAATCTAAAACGAAATCTTAGGAAAGAGGAAGAGGAAGAGGAGAAAGCAACAGAACTGTTGACCTTGCTGGAAGAAATATATCCTCAACACGAAGGATTGGATACAATAGTGTGGGATTCTGCAGGATCTAGACTATTCACGGTTAGTAGAGGATTCAAAGTGTCCGTTTGCTAAGCAACTCTTCTAGCTCCCATCACTCAGCTCTTGTTGGGAGCTGATTTTCCAAACAAACACCAAAAAGATGGAGTACTCTTGACCATGATTTGAAGCTCATAATCCTATAGTTAACTGTAGACACCTCGATTTTGAAGTCACTTAACAACAGACTCCACTACATAATGTTCTGGTTGCGACCACCAAAACGCTAGCCCATTCAGACCCACACTAGTCCACTCTGACTCAACTAAAATTAAAATTAAACAAAACACATTTAAAACCCATTTAATCAAATTAAATCCGCTTAAAATCCAATTAATAAAACAAAAACCCTAATTCAAGTCAAAATCAAATAAAATCCACTTAAATCTATTTAAAATCCAAGTAATTAACTGAAAACCCTAATTAAAGTCAAAATCTATTAAAAACCCAAATTCATTGAAATACAAAACCCTAATCAGTCCAAAAACCCTAAATAAACCAATAAATCCTAATTTAAAACATAGAAACCCTAAATTAAAACCATAAACCCTAATTTAAAATCCAAAAACTCTAAATAAACCAGTAAACCCTAATTAAAACACAAAACCCTAAATTCAAAACCATAAACCCTAATTAAAATTCAAAACCCCAATTCAAGGCTAATTAATTAAACTTTAAGTCCCAAAACCAAAAATCAAATTTAAATCATAAAACCCTAATTAAAAACTTAAAATCAAAAATCCTAAAATCCATGAAAATCCCAAAACAAAAATGAAATAAAAACCTAAAATTATTAAAACCCTAATTTAAAACTAGTTAATTAAACCTTAACCACAAATTTAATTAAAACCATAAAACATAAATAAAAAGCCTAAATTAAAATTCAAAACCCTAATTCAAAAACTTAAAATCAAAAACCCTAAAATCCATGAAAATCCCAAAATAAAATAAAACAAAAACCTAAAATAATTAAAACCCTAAATCAAAACCTAAATAAAATACTTAATTAAATCAAATGAAAATCATTTAAATCAAAACCTAAATAAAGTCTATTAAATCAAGTGAAAACAAATGAAATCAAAATTTAATCTAATCAAATCCAGAATTTAAATCAACCAAATAAAAATCTGAATTCAAATAAATCCAAAACCAAAAATCAAGAGAAAACAATTTAATTCAATTAAAATCAAGATAAATCATTTAATTAAATTTAAATCATCAAATAAAACCATAATCAACCTGAAATATTAAAACACAAATAATCAATTCAAATTCCCAAATAAAATCACAAATAAGCAAATTAATCTTAATTTTAAATCACAAAACAAAAGAAAAAAGAAAAACAAAGGAAAACCAAAACCCTAAGCCCATTTCAGCCCAATAAGCCCAATAAATGTTTAAACCAGAAAACTTTAGAAAAGCAAATAATATTTCCGATGAGCTTGGCCGCCGACGACCCGGACATCTCAGACGAGATCTCCAGCAGTCAATCCCGGATTTCTCGGCGCCCATCTTGCTCCTGCGAGATCACTGGACTTACCTTCTCCGTCACGCGCTCCATCCAATGGCGCTGACCCAGGAGGAGAGGGATCGACGGTCCAGTGGAGTTTCACCGGAGTTTAAAACTCCTCACCGTCGACAGATGACCCCCATCGTCGAAGCCTCCCATCGAGCGTGCAAACCCCTCTCTCTTGAGACCCAGATCGCGAGTGACTTCACCCCGACCTTCCCAGGCCACCAGATCCCTGTTTGCATCAGGAGCCCCCAACCAGAGCCTCCGCAGGAGCCGCTTCCAGCCACCACCGTCGATCCCTCACGTCAGAGCAGACAGTCCACGTCAGGTAATCTCCTTCCCCTTCCCTTTCCCTTTTCCTTTGCAGTAGGTCTGTAGAAGTGTATGGATTACCCCGTTCAGGCCACGACAGTAGGCTCCTCCCCCTTTCTTGCCTGCCGTCGACCCACATCCAGTGGTGAGTTCAGCCCACTAATGGGGTCTCAGGCCGCTTGGCCTCCGACGAGGCCCCCTGGGGGCCTCTCCTCATCTTCTTCTCTTCTCCTCCCCTTCTTCTCCCCTCCTCCAGTCTCTTCTCCTCTCCCCCATCTCTCTGGTTCCATTCCGCTCCAAAGGACCTTTGCCGAAGTCGCTTCCAACTGCCATCGTTAATCGCCGTCGAGAAGCGCAGGGGATCACCAAGCTTCCTAGCGTCACGCCTTCGATACAGAGACCTCCGCCACGCCTCCATGAAGATAGCCGCGCCGCTCCATCACCGTCTGGATCGCCGGAGCGCCCCGACGGTCCACCGCAGCCTCACCACCGACGCAAGGGATAGGGTGAACGATTGAGACCACCCCAACCCCCGTCGAAGACACTGAAGGATTCCTCGAGCCGCTCCGTAGGTCCATCGCGTGCCCCCAAGCTACTCCAGTCGTCGGAGCACCACAGTCGCCTCGCCGTTGTCTTCTCCGTCGTCAACAAGAGAGCCTCACCGGAGCACGAGGTGGGGGGGACTCCTTACGCTCCCTCAGCCCCTACCGACGCACCAGGGACTTCCTCCGTGCCCCACACTAGCGTCCAGGACCACCGCGCGCCGCCCCTCGTCGCTGGATCGCCGCTACTTCATCGCCGGAGAGATCGTCGGAGGAAGAATGCCGGTAAACCTCCGAAGATCTTCGAAGAAGACTTTTTAAGATTAGCCCCCTCAGTTTTAGCTTTGTTTACTTTCATGTCCTTAAGTTGTTGCGTTTGGGTCCTTTTTTATTTGTTTTAAGTCCTCCTTTTTATAGTTTAGCCCCTATAGTTTTAAAATGTTTTTAGTTCTTTTATTTTCTCTGTGAATTTTGTATATACCCCCTGCATGTTTCTTTTTTTTAAATTCCTAACATATTCATGCATGTTTATTTACATTTAAGCCTTTGCATCCATATTTTATTTATAGTTAAGTCTTGAACATTTGCGTGTGAACTCTGGAACTCTTTAAAATGTTCTTTGGAAAAATTGTAATCTGAGCCCTAAAATAACTAAAAATCATACAATTCATCTCTAAAATTCAATTTTTATCACATTTCAGCCCTGAATTTTTGCAATAAACCCCCAGAATTTTAAAAAAAAAGTTTTCTTTGTGCATTTTGCATCTTAGACCTTAGGAAATTTTATAATTGCACTGACAGGTATAAAGCCCCAATTTTTACCACATTCAGGTCCTGAAATTTTGCATAAAAGTCCCTGGATTCACATCAAATCATTCCTGAGGACATACAATTGACATATAGGCCCTTAGATTATTTCTAAATCCATCATTTAGGATTTTAAATGTTCTCTTACATATTTTAGAATATTTTTCACTCATTGCATGTCACATTTTGCATTCAATCGCAGATTCCATTTAAAAATCATGTTTTCATTGTGAATCAATTTTTAGTTTCACATTTTAATCACGTTTTCACTTATGTGTGAATTTTACACTTTAAATCCTGGATTTTCAGAAAATCATCCAAGTGCAATTTTCACATCTCAGTGCCACATGAACATTAGATCCATCATCTGCATGTTAAAATAGGACACATGAGCATACTTTGCATCCAGATTCTCACTCCTTTTGTGAATTTTGCATCTTGACCCTTATACTTGTCTGTTATCGTGTTTACATCATTTTGTTGTTTTTCTTCTCCATATTTTCTTGCAAATAACATCTTCTGGACATTTGACACACATTTTTAACATAACTTAGATCATGCATCACTCCTATGCTAACATTTATCACATCTGACCAGGAAAATGACCAAATTGCTCCCGTGCCTCCAATTCATGAGCATACATCTCAATTTTGTACTCAGACTTGCTTAGTCCTTGTCGAAGCCAATCTACAGAATTTTTGCACATTTAGGCACTTATTCATGCAATTTTCCTCACATTTGCATCCCTATTTAGCAAGCCGACATCTCATGCCTTTCCTTCATGAATTTCTTTCTTCACTTTGTCTTCAGTTTTTTTTCCCCGATATCCGATTTGATTTGTTTTAATCCTACATTTCAGATTTTTGATTTGATTTGAATTTCATCGCCCGAGGACGTACACTAATTGACCAGAAGGCCCACATTGACCCATTTGCAGATTATTTCTTTCCTTTGACTTTCACAACTTTTTACATGATTCCGAGGATTTGAGTTGACCCCACTTTTTATTTTCTTGACATCAATATGGTTTTCCGAGGCGTTCCTTACAAAAACCTCGTCGTTTCATAGGATTTTTCTCTGTCGTACATATTTTGTGATTTCATCTTTTTATGTGGATTTCTTTGCAGTTTTCGCATACTACTTTGCACATCCCTCCAATTTGCCATGACACCCATATTAGCATATTTTAGAGCACGATCTAGACTTAACAAGCATTCATTCAGCCTTAGCAAGCGATTTAGGCTAGAAAGATCGAGTTTCTCGAGCTCACGAGAATGCCTAATACATTCCTCGTGCGTAATAGGAGTCATTACCCATCCTCTGGTTAGCAGACATCCGGCCTTCACATCAGCATCTCATGCATTCAATCTTTTGTGGTTTTCCTCGTCTTTCCCTTAAAAAACTAGGTGACGACTCATTTTCTTCTTCTTTTATCTTATCTTGCGCCTTCGCCAACTTGACATAGCTGTGATCTCCTCCCTCTGGCGCGACTCCACGTCGGACCCTCAGGTTGGCATGGTCACACCAACAAAGGATTTTAGGAGCTGATTTCAGCTACTCTTCCAAAGAGTTGGCTACAGTTGTAACTCCCCTAATTTAGGAGCTGAGAGTTGGACCAAACAAACACTCCCAAAGACTTTAATGTTGGTTCTTAAGAAAAATGGAAATTTTACAAAGAGTTTGAAAAAGTAAGGCTCCCCTCAACGTCAGGATTTTTATGTGGCTTCTAGCTAAGGAAAGGATTATCACAAAGGTGTTTCGTCAGAGATTGGCGAGAAACAATGATATCACTTGTGTTCTACGTGTGGAGGCCAACGAAACAATCAAACATCTGCTTATTTTGCTACAGAGTCAGTAGTTGAGTATGGCTGAAGATGCTTCACAGCCTTCAGACGATGGGTAGTGCTCCAAAGAATTTAGAAAATCTTTGGAACATGTTGCAGCTGACATCGGGAGGAAAACTAGGCAAGGAAAAGCACACTCAGCTGTTGGGACTTCAAGGGATATGCTGGGTAATCTGGAATTATCGTAATAGAGTGCTCTTTGATCGACGAGATTATCTAATGGAAGAGTTGATTTCTATTGCTACTTGGTTGGTTGATCAAAGGATGGGTTGATTTCCTTATTATGTAGTTTAGATCTTTTTATTTTTTCTATCTATATTCTTTTGATTTTTTGTACATATCATCCTCGGATGATGCTTATTTTGAATGAGAATCTTCCTATCCTTCCCTTCAGAAACAAAAAGAAAGAATATATATAAATATATATATATATAGGAAAATTATCGGATGAGACTCATTCATCCTTATTTTTACTATCTAAAGTCCTTCATCATTTAATCGTTAATAGCATATCCCATGTTTGAGATTAAATCTAGATTTTAAATTAACAAAACCATTTATGTTGTTTTAATGGTTTTGTAAATTTTCATTTTCCCTCTATTTTCATTTATTGATATTTTATGTTAACTAAATCACATTAATATCCTATTACACTTTAATATCCATTTTTTATGATAATATCAATTTTTTTTATTTATAACGTTTTAATTTTTTAATTTTAGTTTTGCTTTCAATTTCACACTTTCTTGTTTTTGTTTTAGTATTACTAATTTTTCCTATTTTAGTTTCAATTTTAATTTTACACTTCCTTGTTTTTATTTTAGTATTACTACTTTTTCCTATTTAAGTTTGAATATTTAGGATGTACCAAGTCTACAAAGCAACACAATGATATATATATATATATATATCATCCCAGCCCCTACTTCTTCAGCTTTACCAAAACGAAAAAACCCATTTTATGTCTTTCTTTGAGAAAACAGAGTCATATCCTAAAGGCTTGCAAACAAGTAGGTGGAGGGCTACCAACGGCTTGATCTGTGGGTCGCGTAGGAGGAAACTACCAAAAGGTCTTCCAGTACTTCGATAAGGATGGGGATGGGAAACTCTTGCCAAATGAGTTGCTGCTTGGTCTATGCATCTCGCTATCTCACGTCGCTAGATCCAATCCGATTGGCGACGGGAGGAGGACAGTGTAGTGTGGGATAGGGCAAGAGATCGACAGGCTCGGATCTTGCAACCAGATCGAGATCTATCGATGGAATCAGGATCTAACAATAGGATCTAGCAGTGGGAGGAGGACGATGCTGTGCAGGATCGACAGGAGATTAACGAACTTGGATCTAACAACTGGATCGACAGGCTTGGATCAAGTGAGGACAATGTTGTGCGGTGCGATCGAGAGGACGAGACAAGAGAGGTGGAAGGGGCGAAAAATAATAACGAGAGAAAGAGGCGACAGGGAACACAGTGGAAAGGGGGAGGAGGACAGCTCGCAGTGGGCATGGACAGCAAGAGGGGATGAGGATAGGCCAATGTCCAGGGGAGGGAGAATAGGATGGCGGTGGGGATGAGCAGCGTGCATTAGGAGGTGGGTTGTGCGAGTTTTTTTTTTCCTTGTGAGAGGAGGGAGAGTGGGTTTTAATAACAAAATGATGAGAGAGATTTTGAAATTTGAAATTTAAAATTTTAATGATTTTAATCAAATCAAATCTATTTTCATGATAGATGAATAGGATTAAAGACCTTATCATCTAAAAGTAAGGACAGACCTCTCAGATATTAACTCTATAAATACATACATACATACATATATATCCATTTAAGGGAAGCAGTTTATTACCAAAAAAACTGGTCCTTGAATGGTATCAATACAGAGGCCAGCACCTGGGGGTAATGTGAGGTCTGCACAAGCTGAAACAGAGACTATGTCTGGGACATCAACTCTTATCAATGATTTGTCAACATGTGGGGAACCCTGTCTGATGCCAGAAGCGGTTTGCTTTGACTGCTTCTGGTCTGTCTTATCGACCTGCCACAAATGACAATACGAATACAAATGGCATACATCGCAATAATTCTCACTAATATTTCACTAATAGAATCAAAAGAAGAAGTTATAAATATGACAACATGTTTAGCATTCTTCAAGGTCTGATTGATTTCATATACTACGCAATGAAACATCATTTGTATGCTTCAGACTTATACTCCTTATGATAGAAGGAAATTTATCCAACAATATGAATAAGCGACTAAGCATGTATAAACAAGCTACAGGTGCCGTACATTGAGATACTCGGTAACTGCTTATTTTCAAAACTAGAATATATCTAATGGAATAATTATTGCATACACAACAAAACAAAGCATTCACAAGGTAATATAACAAGTTAGTGAAAGAGCCGTAATTAAACAATACCCAGTCTGGATAAAAGGAAATTTATCCAACAATATGAATAAGCGACTATAAACAAGCTACAGGTGTTGTACATTGAGATACTCGGTAACTGCTTACTTTCAAAACTAGAATATATCTTAATGGAATGATTATTGCATACACAACAAAACAAAGCATTCACAAGGTGATATAAACAAGTTAGTGAAAGAGCCATAATTAAACAATACCCAGTCTGCAATATAAATGTAGCCATGTCTATATATGATAAGTTTCACAAGGACAATGTAGAGATCATCAGCTTTATAACATTGATATTTAATTAACTGTCAGATACTAGCACTTTTCTTCTAAAACATAGCAGAGAACAGGAAAATATTCATGAAATAAGGGGAAGTGAACAAAACAGCAGATTATGAATCTATAACAAACCAAAATTTACATTGATTCATTGAACAAACCTGTTGGAGTCCTTCGTGATTCAGAACAAACTGAGATCTTTCCCAATCTGAATGTGGTGCAATCGGGTCGCTCGCAGGAGGAGCAGTCAAGTAACCCACCTTAAGATAGGGCAATGGAAGCTGCATGTATACATTGTTGTGAATATGTAATTAACTAAGTTAAGAAAAAATATATTCTGCTTCACAAATTCAGGTATTTACCATAGAACGAACTAATCTCAAAGCACTGGTGTAAACCTGCATGCAAGAGAAAACAATCGTATAAAGAAAGCAATTCACTTTTAGAAAGAAAAAGAAAAAACTCAATTTTATTATGCTGACAGAATGAAGAAGCTAAAGAAATTAAGCAAACTGATTTGCTGAGAACAATATAATAAAGTAAATAAGCCAGAACATATGGCTAACATCTACTACACATAAATTATGTTCTTTTAAACATAATTCTTTCAAAAATAAAATAAGGCATGCAAAACAAGTACATGATTTTTTTAAGTTATTAAATGCTTACATAATGAATCTAAACAGTATTAGATGTCTAGTGTTACATATTTTAGCTTATCCAAAGTTTCAATTTGAAAAACTAAGTCTCAGGGGAGCTTCCTTGGACTTCTCAACTTTATATTACATTTCCACTGATGCTTTCATTGTTGTCCAGCATGCAACCTATTTTGGAAGTCAAAGTCCAACACAATATCAACATCCGGGACCATGACTCTATTTGCACATCTATTAGGGCATGTGTAGTGATAAGGTTGGCTTACGCAGCAGTCCCTAGCTACCAAGGCAGCTGCACAAGAAGCAGCACAACATTGAAAACAATCTTGCTCCCAAAATGTTTCAGCAAGCAGCTGCTAATTTACACTGGTACAGTTCCATGAGTTCCATCCATCCAAACAAAGCAAGGAAAATGTTCATGATCATTCTTTTGGAAAACCTCCACAAATACCAAATTTCCTTCCAGGCACAAGGCTATCAAACAAATACGTGGAAGCTAAGCCACAACAGGGGGATAAACTTGTTGCAGCTTGGGTTTCAACAGCCTATGATATCAAAGACATCTGTCTGAAAATATGATGGTAGAGATACATCCTATGTGTTGATGATAAACATGAGTGAGAAGGTATAGTTTGAAACTTCAAAAAGAGAAAGATGGTGAATATAGAAGACCTTACTGAGTAATTTGGTTTTAATGCATGAGCAGCTGCAATATAAATAGCAGACTGGCTATAGAGCTCATTTGGAGATACATCTTTTGCATTCACTGGTCTCCCAGACCGTAGTGTATCTTCAGCTAAACCATACTGAAAAGCAGTATAAATTAAATGAAGAAGAATTAGTATATGGCTTAGAAACTACTGTCAGGAATATGCATGAAAGAGTACAAGAATTACAAACCAGTACGGTGCCCAAGTTGTAAATGGCTCGATGAAAATCAAATTGTAATTGAATGGCAGCACGGAACTGGCAACAGAAGAAATTTCAAATTTGGTTGTTTATGATAAACATAAAATTTAATCACTTGACAAAACAACATGTTTTTTGGCCCATACAGGCCTCCAAATAAACTCATCTGTCCATTACGAAAATATTGTTGGAAAATCATCTCTAAACAACATGTTGAATTCTTCTTTCAGTCACCTAAGCTCTCACAGACATCCAAACAAACACATGCCAACACAGAAACTTTATATACCTTGCTTATAGCAGTCTTTACAATATTCTGTTTTTCCCTAACAGGAACGATGGCACTAAGTTCCTAGCACACAATCAAAAAATAGTTGTGTTACTTAAAATAAGAGGAACAAACAGAGATCTGCACCACTCATTCAAAAGGAAGGGGAAAACAGAACAAATGGCTAACTATTGACATTCTGAAATAGAATACCTGCAAAGCAAGTCCCCAGTTGTTCAATGCCTGCAAAATAACAAGAGAATAAAATAGAGTATATTGTCATTCAAAACTTGAACCAAATGAACATAGAATGACGTCATTACTTAATAGAAGGAACAGATTCGTGTAGACTTGCTATACCTGAGGGCTGTTCCAGTTGAGCTGAACAGCTTTTTCATACTTTTTTGTTGCCTGCAAGAATGACTCGATGTTTTTATTTTTTTTCAAGAAAAATTAGCAAAAGCATCTGTAAGAAACACCTCTAGCTAAATGCTGAACTAGTAAAACTGGCATTAGTTACTACCTCTCATATAAAGTGGAAGTAAATGTGTACACAGGTTCAGGTTTTCCTGTTAAAAGCTAACTCGGGTGAATTCGTTTAACATACAGTAATTGCATCTTTGCAAAAATGGACTTCCTATGCTCAAAGGATATCCAATCTTTTACTTATCCTAGCATCAATGAATTCCTTTTCTCATGATCTAATATACATTCATTCTTCTAAATTATCAAACCACAAATCAATAAATGGTCAAGTGACTTTAATTCTGCTACGTGTTTAAATCTTAAAAATCACTGATTGGAAAGAACCATGTAAACTATTACACTGTTGTCGTGCCTAGTGAAAAATAATCCAACTAAGCAAAATATGTGTGGCACCCAACATAATAACCAACAAGAAGAATGTCACTAGTACACAGATAATGCTCAAAGTAAAATCACAATCCTGTAGATGTATCGGCGCAGCAATTTTTGTGAAGACATAGAAGAGCATATGATAAAGGAGAACATTACCAATAAAAGAGCATGATGATTTAAAACAATACCTGCTTCCATAATTCCTCGGCTTCCTTAGTTCGACCACGTAGCTTTGCCCGATCCGAGATAGCAATAGCCCAATTATAGAATGCCTGATAATTGAGAATTGAGGTTACAAACGATGACTTACCTTTGTCATATGCTTTCTTAAGGACGGGTTTACACTAAAAATTTTGTTATGCAAGAACAAATTGCTAGACGTACAAGAGTAAAAAAATAGAGAAAGTTGATCGTAATCTTGGGTAAATTGAAAGAAACAAAATTATGGCAAGGACAAAGATACCCAAGGGATTTATGGTATTCAAATTTCCAAATTAAGAGGTTTGAACTGACTGCCTAACAGCAATATAGTGAAAATAACATACGATAAATGTAAGCATCCCTGCCAAGATGATGTGCTAATTCATGGCCTGAAGATGAAAGAAGATTGAAGGAGAAAACCAAAACACATTTGACTTCATGTTGTATTTTGTGAGAAGGTTTCATAAACTATAGGTTACCTTTTTTGAGTGGTAATCAAGATTTTATTAAAATCAATAATAAGTAAAACAGGGAAACAGGCTTATCTAGATGATAAGCCCAACATGAACACAACTAGAAACAACAAGGAGAACAGAGGAAGAACAAAACCATAAAATATACAAAAAAAAAAGCAAAATCAAACAATCAACATCCACTCCAACCAGCCACGAGCAAAAGCATTTGTCTCCTTAGAAGCGTCCACAGACATAAACCATAGGTTACACAACTTGCTAACCATTGATGTACCAGAAATAATTACAAAGAAAATTCATCACATCCAAGCATATAAGCCATATCTTGAAAAGATATTAGAATGCAAGTCAGATATTTTTGGTAAATATTTAAAAACTAAAATGACCAATAAAGTTAAGAAACCAAACAATGCCAATGAGAGAATAAAAGCACAAGGTTATTTGTAATAATTACTTCAACTTGTTTGTCTATGGTTCTACACTCCAAAGACAACAGCAAAGGGAAGGTTCAACAGTATCATCCAGAATCAAGCAAAATTATACTTCCAGAGAATTCGGATGACAAGACATAGACAACCGAAACTGGCAAGAATTGGTTCTTTACTGGATAAAGAAACATACGTCATGTAGTGTAGGGCAAAGTTGGGTAGCCTCGTCATACTTTTTGCAAGCCTCCTCAAGTAATGCATCTTTTGAAGGGGAAGTAGACTCTGGTGCAACATTATCTGCACTTTCCTGAACATTATAACAGGATGACATGACAGCAAAGTAAGATGCAAATGTATGCATATGCTCACATGTAAAGATGCTAGCATATTTCTTAAATTAACAAATGCAAATCACATATGTATGCATAAAAAGGAAGCAAAAAAAAAAAAACATAGCACATGATATAATGATGTAAATAGACATAGGGCATAGTCATGGTCCATTATAAAGATTTGATGGGAACTCTTGATTAGGACACTTAGTTCAGGGATTCAAACAAGACTTGATGTTAAACGAATTGGTTGGTAACAGGCAAGTCAAATCATTATAGTGTACGCTTGACAATCAAATATTGCTTCCTTTTTTTTTACAAATATCAACATCATAAACCATCAAATTAACTTAAATTGTTCCACTTTCTAGTTATCAATTGTAGTTAGCTGTGACTAGCATTGGTCAGTGCAATTTGATCCATAAAAAAAAATACATGCACATTTATGTACCAACAGAGAGTATGGTAGGAGAGCACAAAAAAGTGCATCCATATTACCAGTATCAGATCAATTTACCAGAGAGTATAAGAAAATTTTGGCAAACATGATATTCTTGTGCGGTTTCAAATTTCAAATGGTCAAATATTATCCACAATATGGTTGTAAATGTGATTGAAATTTCAAGACCAGTTGAAATAACCTAAAATATTTAAATTTGTTACTTTGACAGGATTATTCAAGTACCAAGCTGGATGTGCATCAGCTCAATTGCCTTGTTCAGATCCATCTTAAGTTTTACAGCCATTATCCTGGAAAATTTTGCAAATGACAAAAGTCATCATCAAGAGGCTAGCCCAGATAAGCATTGCAGTTACCTATTTTAGTCTTTAGACAAGGTTGAACTTGAAAGTAGGATACCAAAAATCTGGCATCATATATATCAACATGCTAGGGCATGACGTAGCTTTTGGCATCATTCTCAAGGGAATCATAATCTCTACAGGATCATTTAGCCACAACAAAACTAGCTTCCAGAGAACTTCCGAATCACGCAAACTATCTTACATAGTTACATGTTCCTTAAATGTTTTGCAATGTTTCAACTAAGATTGTCATCAACTATGAGAATCAGAAGTGCAGTCAAAAATACTTGAAATTCAGCCCCACTTTTAACAACAAATTCTGGATGAAATATGTGTGTTCTCCTCCTGAAATACTTTTTTTACTGTTAGAGAGTTAGAACTTATTGAGTATATACGGGTAAGCAGGTTATTGGATATCCATTTAATGAGGTCTTCTTTAAACATTTAAATATGTAACTCTCTTCATCAAATAGCAATAATAGTCTTTATCTTTCTCCCACAACATGGTATCAGAGTCCAAGCCTAAACCCTAGCCTCCACCTGCACCGCCACCCACCTCACCGGAAACTGCGGTCGCCGCCACCGGAAACCGTCGAAACCCCCCTTTTTCAACCACGGCCGACCAGTCCAGGTCTCCTTCAGCCCTCCCGCCGCCTCCTCTTCCACCTCCACGCCTTTCCACCGCTACAGCAGTCGCTGGTGGCCAGTCCGGTCGCCGCCGACGGGGGTTCCAGCGACCCTAGCCACGCCGGAGGGCCATTCAGCCTGTTTTTTCACCGTTCGACACCTAAGTCATGTCGTAGACCTTTTTCTACTCTTGTTTATTGTTTGTGTGGTTGTGGATACATGAAATCTACACAGTTTGTGCCTCCTAGTGTTGTGTTTGTGTTTCCTGAGGCAGTTTTTGTGGCGTTTCAACCCCGTATAAGTCAAATCAGTCTTGATCTAGCAAAAAGCAGACCATCTACATTGTGTTTTGTTTTGGTTGATCAATGACTACACGTGAATCACTTATGAAAAACCTTAGTGGCACTTCTGAGAAGTTAAACGGCAAGAACTATCTACTTTGGGCATAGAGCTTTGAGACTTTCATCCTTGCACAGCGAAAAATCAACCACCTTACTACGTCTCCTTCGGATAGCAAGGATGTGTCTTATGATGACTGGTTGACAGATGATGCGACTATAGTTTCTTGGACGATAAATAGTATGAAACCTGCTGTAGCTCAGAGAATTATAATGTTGTGACCAGCACAGATTTTTGACCATGAGAAGAACATCTCTCGGGTTTTTGAGGTCTATGAGCAGCTGTTTACTCTTCCTCAGAGAGACCACTCTATTCCAAAACACTTTGCCTTATTGCGCTCTTTACTTGATGAGCTTAAGGTACATCAACCATTGACGACAAACATTACACTATTGAGACAATATCAAGAGGAACTTGCAGTGGCGATTTACCTATTTAGTTTATCGCCAGACCTCAGTTCTCAGATTAGAGGTCAAATTCTACGAACTAATCGTGGTCCTGATCTACAAACCACTTTTGCTCGGATTCTCCGCATCTCTACAGGCACTTCTTCAGTTTCAGACCATTCTACTATGACAGCTACTCGTGGCCGAAGACGTGGCAGGGGTCGTACAGATTCTAAGGGGCGCTCCAAGTGTACCCATTGTGGCTGAACTGGACATCATATTGAGAGATGTTGGGACTTACATGGTCGACCTTCTTCTTCTTCATCTGCACATGTTACTACAAACTTTACATCAGCCATAGCTACTACTGAGGACCAAACAGCTACCATTTCACAGGCTAACTATGACAAGTTCCTACAGCTTCAGGCCACTGCTTCCACCGCCACTGCTTCTTATTCCACTTCCACAAGTACTAGTGCTTTCCTGACTTCCAAGGACTCTTCCTAGATCATAGATTCTGATGCCTCGGTACAAAAACCCTTTTTACCCATCTTTCCCAGTTATCCGACATTAAATCTGTAGCTATTGCTGATGGTCGTTCTTATCTAGTTTCTGGGGAAGGAGTTGTTCGAACTTCTTCTCATCTTTCTCTTGATAAAGTGTTATATGTACCTGATTTTCCTGTGAATCTTCTTTCCATTAGTGCGATTACCAAACAACTCCATTGTTGTGTGATCTTTTTCCCTTTTCACTGCACTTTTAAGGATTTACAGACGGAGAAGAGGATTGGTTTGGGCCGTGAGTGTGGCAATGGTGTGTACCTACTGATTGACGATGAGATATCTCAACGATTAGCCTCTGTAACGTCTACTTCAAAACCGTCATCTCTATGGCACTTCCAATTGGTTCACCTATCTCATAGGAAACTACAGCAAGCAGTTTGAGTGTGAGTTGTGTTAGTTGGAAAAACACCATCGTACTTCCCTTAAGCAGTTGTGTCAGTTAGGAAAGCACCATCGTACTTCCTTTAAGCAATTACGTCTTGTGTCCAGTTCTACCATGTTTGAGTTAGTACATTATGACATCTAGGGCCCTTCCAGAGTCCTGTCTGTGTGTGATCATATATACTATATTATTTTTATTGATGATTACTCTAAGGTGTCTTAGGTATATCTGTTAAAAGATCGTGATCATATTTTTGATGTATTCAAAGCTTTTGCTTCAGAAATAAAAAATCAGTTTGATGTTATTCTCAGATGTTTGCGTACTGATAATGCATTGGAGTTTGTCCAAAACAAAATTGAGTCTTATTGTGCATCTCAGGCATTGTACATCAAACCTCCTGTCCACACATCTCTCGGCGGAATGAGATAGCAGAAAGAAAACACAGACACATTCTTGATGTTACTCGTACCATCATGTTTCATCCGAAAGTACCCAAACATTTATAATCTAATACGGTACTTGCTACCATATACCTCATTAATAGGATGCCTTCTACACCACTTGGGGGTGAAATTCCCTTTAGACGTCTTCAGCAAAATGCCACTTTATTTTTTTTACCTCCTAGAGTGTTTGGATGTGTAGTCTTTGTCCAGGATCTCTCACCTGGACTTGACAAACTTTCTCCTTAGGCAATCAAGTGTTTCTTTGTGAGATACTCCTGGACTCAATGTGGATATAAGTGTTTTCATCCACCATCTGGTAGATATTTTGTGTCTACTGATGTCACATTTTCTGAGTATTTGGCATACTATGGTGACTCTGATTTTAAGGGGGAGTCAATCATTGAGTTTGTTCCTTTACATACTATTGTCCACCCTACTACAGCAAGTCCCCCTCCTTACAAGTATATCGACGTCGCCAGAAACCACCACCTCCACCAACAACAAAACCATCTTCTTCTTCCAATGCAAATCCATCCTCAAGTGATTTACATCTGCCAATTGCATTAATGAAAGGTAGTCGTTCTTTCACAACTCATCCTATCTCCCATTTTGTTAACTATGATTCTCTCCATCCACAGTTTCGTAATTTTACTTTGTCTCTTTGTTTAAATCCATTCCCAGGAATCACTAGGAAGCACTTTTACTTCCACAATGGAAGGCAGCAATGGATGAAGAAGTAGCTACCTTGGCAGGCGATGGTACTTAGGAGTTAGTGACCCATCCTGTGGGAGATCAAGTAGTCACCTGTTGCTGGGTTTATACTATCAAATACAAAACAGATGGCACATTTGATCGCTACAAAGCTAGATTGGTAGCTCGAAGGTTCACTCAAACTTATGGCAATGACTATGATCAAATATTTTCTCCAGTGGCTCGCCTAAACTCCATCAGGATTGTTCTGTCTGTGGCTATCAATAATTCTTGGGATTTATGACAGTTTGATGTTAAAAGTGCTTTCTTGTATGGTGACCTCACAGAGACTGTTCTTATAGAACAACATCCAGAATATATTACTCAGGGAGAAAACAAAGTATACAAGCTCAAGAAGGCTATCTATGGCTAAAGCAGAGTCCAAGAGCATAGTTTCAGAAATTCAGCCAAGTGGTGATGAATAGAGGCTTTAAAAAATGTGTTGTGGATCACTCAGTCTTCTACAGGAGGTTTGAACAGGGATGTGTGCTACTTGTGGTATATGTAGATGATATTTTGGTGACAGGTAGTGACCAAGAAGGCATTAAAGAGGTAAAAAAATATCTTGTATCCTATTTTGCCATAAAAGATTTGGACAGACCAAGATATTTCCTTGGTATTAAGTTCGCCTATGCCAGTGGAAAAATGATGCTATCCCAAAGAAAGCATACACTTGATCTTCTTCAGGAGACAGGACTCTTAAGATGCAAACCAGAGAGCACTCCTATTGAACAGTCACCACCACTTTGGAATACTGGTTCTAGGTTGCTCAATGACCGAGGTCAGTATAGGAGGTTGATTGACAAGCTTATTTACTTGACAATAACTCGACCAAACATCTTATATGTTGTTAGTCTACTGAGTCAATTCATGCATGAGCTAAGGCAAATTCATTGGAATGGAACCTTGAGAGTCCTTGCATATGTGAAAAACTCTCCAAGGAAAGGCTTGATATATCAAAAGAATGGACATATTAATGTAGTGGCATACTCAGACTCAGGGTAAGATGATAAAGGGGACATCTGGTTTTTGTACCTATGTAGGAGGGAATCTTGTGACATAGAAAAGCAAGAAACAGAATGTGGTGTCTCGTTCTAGTGTAGAGGCAGAATACAAGTCTATGACTCAGACTACATATAAGATGGTGTGGATCAGATCTTTTCTTTCTGAACTTGGTCTATCGCCTCAGACACCTATGCAAATGTTCTGTGACAATTAGGCAACAATCTTTATTGCCAACAATCCTACTTTCCATGAACGTACCAAATATATCGAGGTCGATTGTTACTATGTGAAAGATATGGTGTTGAAAGGAGTCACTTCTACTCCACACACTCAGTCATCCGAGTAATTAGCTAATATCTTCACTAAAGGTCTGAGTAGTAGTGTGTTTATGTCTTTATATACCAAACTGGACCTTTTTGATATTTATGCTCCAACTTGAGGGAGAGTCTTAAAGAGCTAGAGCTTATTGAGTATGTACAGGTTAGTGGATTATTCGATATCCATTTACGGGAGTATCCTCTAAACCTTTAAATATGTAACTCTCTTCATCTAATAGCAATAATAGTCTTTATCTTTCTCCCATAACATTAACTTTGAGCCATCTCCTTCTAAGATGCACATGTACCAATCATGATGGAGATATAGAAGATAAACAAAAGAATACACATGCAATGATGTTGGTGACGATATGGAAACCCCTAAAGATAATGATAAAGACAAGAAGACCATCTTGGCCGCCGGATTGCTGAAAATATTTCAAGATTTCAACACTTCAATTTTATATATCACAGGCTATTTTATACGTTATCAAAGAACTTGCTTGTTTATTTTTGGAATTGAATATGATCTAGTTTTACTTCAGAATTATAATTCCTTTAGCCTGCGGATGAGACTGAGTTAATTATGAATTAGGGTTTTTCTTCTCTACATCTTCTCTTGTGTGCCATGGGTATCTTCTTCTTCCCTCTACTCTTCTCCACAATATGTGTCACACTATTTTTTTATAACAAATAATGTAAGTACTTGGAATATAATTCGGATACTGCTCAACCGAGAGGCTGCTGTAGTTAATAATCAGAAAAGATGGATGTAATATGTTTCTAATTTTTCTGAGATCTTGTTTGCCAGGAAAGCATGCAGTGCAAGGTACATAATTTCTTTTCCTTGAATTGACGCCAAAGGAAAAACAGCATAAAGCAAACCTGAAGAACTAGCGCCCAATTGTAAAATGCATCATGGTCATCCGGATTTCTCTCTATTGCAATAGCATACCTGTACCGTATGAAACATTTAAAACACTCATGTTTCTAACTTACTCACAGATAAATGACAAGTAATGTCTCTCATGTACTAGTTACATATTATGCTTTGTGGAAAGTAAAGATATTGGGATATTGTTGTCTTGACTATGTCAGCCTTACGCAACTTATTGTTAAAGTAGTAAACGGGGACTGTTTGAGCATGAAAAAAATTGACTATGATTAACTGCTGATTTCTGTATCCAAAACTGACTGAAGAATGACCAGGCAGATCTATTGTGTATCTTAGAATTAGTAAGAGGTAAGAAGCCTCATATTGATAAGCAATGATATGACCTTGAAAGGCAGTTGAATGGCACAATAAACCACATAAAATGCATCTGAAGAGTTAAATATGCACTCCTAAAAAGTATATGAATTGATTTCTCTTATGCGGCGCCTTAGTCCAGATCAATGGGATAGAACACAACTAGAACCAAGTCCCAAACTTTGTCAAATGAAAATAAAATAAAACAATAGAATGAAAAACTAAGAATTTGATGTTATCCATACAAATTACATAAAACAAGAAAAAAATTGCTACCTTTTTGCAGCAAAAGCGAGAATTTTCTGTCGAGATCTGCCCTCCTCATCCACACCATTAACATTGTTGATCAAATCCATGGAAATGTCATTCTGGCCTGCATACTGCTGTTGCAGGCCATCTTGGCTGGGACATGTTAGCGAAAAGTATATAACACATGGGATTACAGACGAATAGAAAATTATAGATCAAAAGGTCACTAAATAATCCATATATGGAAACTACGTATGATAAAATGCGCAACCGATATACATTTAATGCAACAAACCATGGAAGATGGGCAAGAAACGGCTAAACAAAGACACAGCATAATGTTTAAAAAGTGAAAGAATCAGAGAACTAAAAAGGAGCTTAAAAGTCAAAACACTACAAAGAAAGATGGTTAGTTACAATGAGTGCAATAATATCTGGTTCAAACCAACTCCCATTTGAAGCATATTGCTATGCTTATTATAAAAGATGACTGGGTTTATAAAGCTGGAAATGGCACAAAGTCATCATATAAAATGCAGGAAATCAATAAATTTTGATTTCTGAAAGTTGTCAGTTATTTAAACTGAGTCTTTGATCCATTTTACAGAACTTGTATATTTTTATGATTTCGTTTTGTCATAATGCACATGATTTGTAATGTCTTTAATGAATTCTACTCATGTTTGAGAACATAATAAACATCTGACACATCATTTTTGTGTGAAAAATCAAGTCTCTTAAAAACTGGACTTTCCAAGGTCCAATTTAGATCACTTGTGGGAGGGCAGCTTTAAAGCAAGCAGAGTACTAGAAGTTGGAAAGGAGATGCTACACAGCTGTTGCAGGAAGTGACTAGCTAACTAATGATAAACCTTGGTTCAAACTGTTGAGAAAATGGAACCTTAGACGTCAGAACCAATTTCTATGGCTTGTTCAGAGATAATTCCACCTTTACAAGGGGTTACTATATTATGACCTGTTAAACCCTTGCATGGAGAAACTACCTGTAGGATTCAGATGATTTGATCATAGATCCGGTATATAGCCTATATAGTATGGAGAAAACTATGAGAGTTGATTGCCTTTAACTTGGTGAATCCAATTTCTGCTTCATTTGCAAGCCATGACAGTAATTTTCTCCAAGCCCTGTTAAATGAAAGAAGGATCCTCTTCTTGAAGAGGAAAGCAATTTTAAATATTTGCATCTTCAAAAGCAAGATTAAGGATCAGGGCCCATGGATCTACTTATGTAGAGAAATAAGTAATCTTGGGTGAAGAGGGAGTGAATTGAGTATTAAGAATTTGACACATTTTTTTTCCTCTGAATTGAGCATAGGTTTTGAATTGTATCTTAAACCCTTAACAGATTATAACTTATCAAACCTTCTCATGCTTTGATTGTTTCTAATTTGTAAAAACTTTTCCTACTGATAAATGATTAACAAAGATAAGACTAGAGACATTAGACCCCTCTGTTTCACCAACTATTTGTAGCTTCCTGGCATCGTCTATGTTCACTAGACATAAGTTATCAATATTTGCACACGTTGATCATCACGGTCACCTCAACTCACCACGAGAAATTCTTTGCAACAGTATTTCAGACAGTTTATGACCACATCTCCACAAGTACCAGCACTTTCAGCCAACACGGATCGAATCCTTTTCACTTTATGTTCTACCCCAGACATCCTAAGTACAAATTCATAACATCTATCTGCTTCAGTATCCCCATTGTTCCAACGCAAACCCAATACCCATAGAATAACAATTTTCACTTGCCAAGGGTCTTGATCTACGAAACTAATACACTTCTCCAAGAGTCCTCCACTCTCTCCAACCAGAATTCTTAACACATAACAGACGCATATCTAAGAACACGTAATCGAGAGACGAATTCTCACACACAATACAAACAACACTACAGCAGAAGAAGCAGAGTCCTCTCACCCGTAAATCACGCTCGCAGTTCTCCTGGTCCCCTCCGACTTGCCTTCGAGCAAATCCGACCCCCCGCTCGCATCCGCGTCCACCTTACCCTCCTCCAGTTCGCTCAGCAACTCCCGCATCGTAAACGTACGGTTTCCGGCTGGCTCCAGCAACTTTTCTCCATGGGACTGGAGCTGCGGCTTCCCCAAGCTCCCAGACCCGTTCTCCCCCTTCTCGGCGTACCCAGCCACGGGATCTGTCGCCGGTTCGATTCCCGCGCCGATCTCCGAGATCTCCTCACTGGTTTGCTCCGATTCCGCCGCGATCTCCGTCATTTCCAGGTGCTTAGATCTTCGCCGAGAGGCAAACGGGGGAGGACGAGACGAAACGAAAGCAATAGGAGATCTGAGTGAATCGGGTTTGGTGACATTTGATAACGATTATTTTCTATAATTTATTTAAAATAATTATCAGGAAATGGTTTGATAATTATTTAAAATAATTATCATCCTATTTTTTTATTTTTTTAAAAATAAACTTTTATTATGTAATTAATTAATCTATAAGATAATATACTATGTTAAAGTTTCGTCATAATCTAAGTAATATAAACTATTAATTTTTAATCTAAAATTTAATGATTAGAATTTAACAAAATATTTTGAATTTTAAAACCTTGATCAAAGATCCATAGTTGTTTAAATTAAATAAAAATGTTACTATGTATTTATGAATATCTAATAAGTATATTTATATGATTATTTCTTCTCTCCTACGTATTTATGAAAAATAAAAAGATACCTACATACTTCTTATATGTTAACACATGCATAAAAAATGTTCCTAATAATTATTTATAAAGAAAAAATTAAACTAAATACACAAAATCAAAAACATCAGCTTCATTTATTTTCTATATTATCCTTGTTGAAAATGCAACATTACACATAAACTCTGCTTCAATTTGCTTTTTCTTAGTTGCTCTTAAGAAAATAATGTTTGAAGAATGTGGTGGAACCCTTGGATCCTTCTTCTCTACACGAAATCCCCAAGAAAGATTGAGAGAAGCAAATGGGCAAAAGAAATGGGGAGTGGCAAGGATGGTAGGCCAAGAAACGAGTGGAGGAGGAGACTTTCAAGAGAAGAGATCAAGATAGACAACGAGGAAGAAATATGGAAACGATGGAAGAGAGATGGAGGTAGACGAGGAAGAGGAGGAGTGATAAGAGCATCCAAGGAGAGAGAGAGATGAGGGTAGAGAAGAAGATAGGGGGTTTTAATATGAATGGCAATTTAATCATTTTAGATAAAAAAAAATAAACACTTATTTTATAATACAATCAAACATAATTCTTCATTTATCCTATAAGTTGTTTAAAGAAAAAAAAAATGCAACATAAATTGACTATTCAAAAACATTAAGAACGAAAAATAATTACCAAATGCTACCTATGTGATCTGAAGAACCAAGTCAATCAGACACATGGTATGGGAAATGGTCTAAAGTCCACCAAGCAAAGGTGCATTGGTTTCTAGTTGGGTTGGGTTGGTTCCATTATTAGCTGAGGAAATTATCATCATTGTGGATGTTTAATGTTTTGCACACTTTTTCTCTCTATACTATAATCAATCAGGGAGAAGTCAAATACTAGTTATGGTATAAGAGGTCAACTGTTAAAATAAGACTTATAGCAAATTCTATGACAAGGTCGATCTAACGTTAAGTCTCCATTTTGGTTGAGAGTTACCACCTCAAACTGCTGATATCTTGTAATTCTGTCTTCAATATATGATCTTCTATTGTTGTTTTTTCAAGTGACACATATGGTTCTAATGAAGGTTGTGGTAGAACGTATGTATCTTGGTTTTTCAAGTGATATGTGTTTTTTGGTTATGCTTGTGTTAATCAACTGTTTCATAAAGACAAGATGATTAATGAGAAATCCCACTCTGAGGAAACAATGTGGTAAGATAAGTACTTGTGAGCTCTCCTCCCCTGTCAGAGTAGACAATGTAATTTAATATTTATAATCAGTAAGTTTTCCATAGTCTTGTTTAAAATCAACAAGGATAAAAAGTACAACATGTACATTAGGTTCTGATTATATAAGAAAAAACATTCATAATGTATATGATCATCAATAATAACCAAATAAAACATAAACGTATTTATGGATTGTACAACCCAAGTACTCAAACATTCATATTATGTTACATATATCAAGCAAGATAAACAACCTCATAAATAGGGTTTTACATAAATCACCCAAATAGAGGCAGCAACATGTATTCAAACAGAATCAACACTCTAATCTTATGATGATGTATGTCTCGCCTCTATTGAAGATGTAAAACTTTATTATTAGACTTATATTTAATTTTAATTATATCCTTATAAAAAAATAGAGATAATCCCTAAAACACCCTCTATTCCGTTTAGGAGAAACAACACTTCCGTATGGAGGTATCATAGATTTGAAGTTTCTTGAATTGTGTTAACTAACTATAGATATGTGTATGAGTTTGGATACAAGGGATATTAACGTAAATATGAATTAAGGACAAAAGGTCATATTAATGGAAAAGGAAAAGGTAAGTTTATGACTTTTACCTAATAACAAAAATCAAGAGCTTGGAGAGCATTGAGGAGATATACGTACAAGAACAACAGTCAATCAAGCATACGGATGGTCCAAACAGTGATGTATGGACGATGACGCATGTTTTCCCATAAGCGGAAATTGCCAAGTCTTGCTAGTGATGGTGTCGATCTCGTTTGTACAGTCCTCTGAGGTTTCGAGATATGGATATTATAGGATGAATTAAAATCATTCCAAAATAGAAGACGAGTTTTATTTATAAAGGAAACAAAATATCTCTCTGTATCCCTTCATTCTAACCACAACTAAGATTTGAGAGAGAAATTTCCTCCCTCTACCGTTATGATTTTTTTCAATTTTCACTCCTATTATTTTATGAAAATGTATTCCATCTCCATTTTTCATGGAAATATTCCTTAATCCCATCAAAACTACATGTTTGAAAATTTTCTCTATTGGAATCCTTTTTGTCATTGAATAAATAATCATTTCCAATGTGAAAATATAACTCACTTCTATTTCCTCTTTTTAGATAATATCACGAATGTAGTGATATTGTATCTAAATGTGCTTTCCTCTTGAACTATTAACATAACTATTTATGAGACTAATTGTTATTTGATTATCACAATATATTCTGACTGGTCCATCTATCAAATTAAGATCCAAGTCATTCAAAAATCTCTTAATCCAAACAACATGTGTAGTGAGTCATTCAAAAATCTCTTAATCCAAACAACATGTGTAGTGGTTGTACTACAATATATTCTACTTCTTGTGTATATTTAGCAACACAACATTGTTTCTTACTTTCTCATGAGACAACACCACCACTAAAGATGAACAAGTGTCTAAATGTAGACTTTCCATCATATTTATCCCTCTAAAGTCTACATCTGAATAACTTAATATTTCCAATATTTCCATTTGGTACATTAGTTTGTGTTGCAACATGCTCTTGATATATTCATAATCCTCTTAACAGCTTCTCAATATGCTGATCCAAGATTACTTTGATATCTACTAACTTAACTCATTGAATATGTCAAGTGTGGTATGGTGCACAACACAGCATACAATAAACTTCAAACGGCTTATACATTAGGCATTTTTAGATGTTTTTGTCTCTTTGTAAGACATTAACTTTTACTCAAACTTTTCTTATACACATGATATAAATGCAGGAGCACAAGTTTGCATTGTAAACTTTTTTAATATTGAATGTAAATATTTTTCCTAATTTATACTCAACATTCTAAACTTCTAATCTTTAAGGATTTGTATTCCAATGACATAAGATAATTCTTCTATGTCCTTCATCTCAAAATTTTCACTAAATTCAATTTTCATTTTATTTAATAATTCCATGTCATTTGCGGCAAGTAAAATATCATTTACATATAAAGACAATATTATAAAACTGCTCATATTTTTCATGACATATACACAATTGTCCAATCTATTTGAGATAACTCTAATTTGGACAATCACATTATAAAATTTAAGATACCATTGTCTAGAAGATTGTTTTAATTCATATATTGATTTGTTCAATTTACATACTTTTCCCTCATATCTTTCCACCTGAAAAACCTCAAACTAGCACATGTATATATTTTCCTGTAATTCTCCATTAAAAAATGCAGTCTTAACATCGATGTAATATATTTTCAAATTTAAGTGTACTATAATTGATAGTATAATTCTAATAGATGCAAACTTTGCTACTAGAGAATATGTTTCCAGGAAGTCAATTTCATTCTTTTGCATATAACCTTTAACTATCAATCGAGCCTTAAACTTGTCAATTGACCAATCTATCCTTAGTTTCTTCTTGAATACCCATTTGCATACTATAGCATTCCTTTCCTCAGGGAAATCACATAATTCCCAAACATTAGTTTTTTTCATAAAATCAATTTCATCATTCATAGTTTCAAGCTACAAATCTTTCTCATATGATTTAATCACATCACTACATGTAATGGGATCCAAGTAAATTTCCTAATTTATACCTGTCAAGAACATAATGGCTCAGAGGAATACAAATGGTAATCATTCATCCATGATGGTTGAGTTCTCGTTCTTTTATTGCTAGGAGCATCAAGTGAGTCATTTATAAGCTTATCAATATTTTCCATATTTGGTTGATCATAATGATCATTTCTCATTATTCCCATGTTCATTTGTATTTTCTATGGTTAATCTTCATTTTTTAGATCATTACCTTGAATATCATTAAAGTAATCATCTCCTGTTAAAGTTAATGGTTTATCTTTATTTTGAGTATTTTCTTTTTTCTCTAGATTTTCTAGAAATGTAGCATTGTTAAACTCAATAATTCCGTTTTCCTTATGTAAAAATATATATCTTGATGATTTATCACAATATCCTATAAATCTATATGTTAATGTTCTAAAGTCTAATTTATCCCTGAAGTAACTTAGAATAAGTACATAGATTATTAAATCTCATTTCCTTAAAAGATTAATATTGGGTTTTCTTTTATTCCACAACTTATAAGGGGTGTGACAGATTTGGTAGATATTTTATTCAATGTGCAATTTACAGTTAATAATGCCTCTTCTCAAAATTCTTTTGAGAGGCTTGAATGTGATAACATACATCTAACAGAATTCATTAGAGTTCTGTTTTCCCGTCCCATACACCAATTTATTGTAGCATATATGGCATAGTAATATGTCTCTTTATTTTATGCTCTTAACAATATAATTCAAATTCATTTGAATTATATTCTCCACCTCTTTTAGATCTTAATATCTTAATGTTTCTTCCAAGTTGTTTTTCCACTTATGTTTTATATTTCTTAAAACAACTTAGTACTTTTTTTTTTATGTGAGATTAAATAAACATATGTATATTTAGAGTAATCATTTATGAATGCCACAAAATATTCTTTATTATTGTATGTTTTTACACTAAGTGGATGATATACATCTGAATGTACTAAGGCTAATAACTCATTTTCCTTATGTCCAATATTAAATGGTTTTTTAATCATTTTTTCAACTAAGCAATGTTGACATAGGGTTAATTTTGCCTTATTAATATTTGAGAGAAGATTCAATTTTACCATTTGTTTCATTTTTTATTTTCCAAGATGAGTTAATATAGTATGTCATAAATCACAATTAAACAATAAGCACAAAGAATAATTAGAAATGCTATCTACATTATTTATTTCATTGTCTATTACAAAGATATGAAATAAATTTTGTTTTGGAACAAATACTTCTATGGAAAGTAATTTCTTGTCATTTCTAATAGACACCATTTTATTATAAAAGTGAACTTCTAAGCCATTCTTTATGAGTGTAGGTACAAAAATGAGATTATGCCTTTTATCAAGTGCGAAGAAAACATCATTCAATATCATAATGTTACCTCCTAAATTTAAGTGATAAGAGCTAATGTCTTCCACATCTAAATATGTATTGTTTTTCTTGTAGATGTGTTGCTTATTAAATTTGAATTTCCTAATAGATTCTAGTCCTTTCTTTATCTTTGCAAAATAACCAGTTGTACAAGAATCTACTCACCAATCATTTCAGTTTAGTACAACAATGTTATTATATTTCACTACGTCAATGAAAACTCTCTTGTTTATTTTTTTGTTTGGACGTCTTACCTTTGTTTCCATCCTTGTTTGAACAATTTACTCTAAAGTGGCCAAATTAATCACACAGATGATAAGAATCTCACAGCTTTTTTGAGTGTGATTGATTAGGTTTGAACTATGTCCTATTCAGTCTAGTTTTTCTGTTCGGGTATTTGTCATTCTTGAGCTTCCAATATATAATATTTGCTTCCTCCAGATTTAACTCTTGCTTCTGGCAACTAGTCATGATTTATTGTTTAGTTCTTAATTTTATTAGCAATTATGAGAGTTGAAGGGATGTGGTTAATTTCATTGTTGTGATCACCATATCAAAACTATTTAACAAATTATTAAGTATGATTGCCACTTGTAGTTTTTTTGAAATAAGAGTTCCTACAATAGATAGATCTTTTACTATGACAATTATGTTGTTCACATGTTCCACAATACTCTGTTCCTTTTACATTTTACAAGAGTTATACTTCTGAATGAGAAGTTGATTATTAATTTCTGTGGTTTTATCATATTTCTCCGTCAGAGCATTCCACAGACTCTATAAAGTATCGTAAGTATCAAAAAAAATTATAAGATTGTTTTCCATGAACATAAATACGAGACTTATTGTCCTTTTGTCGTCAATTTACCATTTCCCCTATTTCATGATTTTTGCCTCAGTAGTATTACTGTTAAGTTCTGGAGCATTAGATTCAATGATATGTTCCAAATTATCATAAATTAGGATATATTTGATTTTTCAGTGTCACTTTTCATAATTTATCCCATTCAATTTCTTGATTTTTGCCAATTCAATGGTAATCAACTTATTAGCAACCTTTTGAGTAAATCTAGAAAAATAATTATTTAATTTTAGAAGTTTATTTTGAATAATATTTAACTAGATCAATTAAATCTATATGAAAATGTATGAATGTGTCAAAAATTATATATAATTAAGATAAAACAGAAATTAACTTAAATGATGCAGTGATTAACAAACAATAAAAATAAAACTAACATAAAACATATGTGTATCCTATGCAAAACGGTAATCAATTAATAGTAATATTTAATCAATTAACATGAAACAAATCCCTCTTAAAACACATGTAAAAATAAATGAACAGTAAAATAAACCAAACAGATGAAACCGTAACATTAAAGTTTCGACCCTTTTTTATTTTTTTTAGTTGTTGAAACCTAATAGAAGAAACCAAACGAATAATGTCGTAACAATAAAAATAAAAACAAAGGAAAAACAAACCGTCTGGCCATGTAAGGAGAAAGAAAGAAGAAACTAAGGCGATGCGAGGTTGGAAGTGGGGGTGAAGCTGAAGGGAGTCGGAGGCGATGAGGTTGATAAAGAAAGGAGAAGGATGTATTAGGTACAAGGAGGCTGATCAAGACTAGAGGGAGGCCAGAGGGGCCCAGAGCGGTTGTAGTGAGAGGAGGATTGAAAGAGGAAGACGATGCAAAATAGAGTGATCGAGGAGTGGAATGAGGTCGAAGGCAGAGAATACACTTGTGGGTGTGAGGGTGTATCATGTGAGGTAGGAGTGTAGTGGTGCGAAATCAATCGAGATTGTGGAGAACCTCCAAGGAAAAAAAAAGAAAGAGAAAGGAAAGCCAAAGGTAATGCGAGAGGAAGCAACCACAAATAAGGAGTCGAACATAGAAATATTCGACATCGACACCAATGAAGTACATGACCTTGTTTTGATATCACTTTGGTGGCGATGATTTGTGATGATCATTGTTTAGGTCTTTGGAATTTGAGTGTTTCTAGAAAGATTTTTATATATCACCCTTCCTTATTAGGAGACCATTTCTTTATATAATGGAGATACAATATACCTCATAACTCTTCACTCTTAATCGTCTTCAAAATTTTAAGAGAAAATATTCTTTCTCTTCTGTTATGTATGTGGTCTTCATTAACTACATTCGAACACAAATCATGGTCAATGAATCTTCCATCACTGCAAGTTTCATGGCATGCATCCCTTAATTTGCTGTGAGAAGCTGATCGTAGTTGTCCTATAGGAGTACAGTGAACAAGGTGCAGCAACATTCGCTTGCATTCCAAACAAATGATCTATGCCTAGTGATTGTTCTCGTGCCATCGAATCCTCTCAACGCGCCAATCGGAACCCATGAAATCATGTTCTCGAATGATTTGAATAAACTGCTGACACCATAAAAGATAGTTTCCATGATCTATTTTGATGGATATGAGATGCTAATATATGTAAGAGAAGGGGAAACTCACATGACTATGGTAAATAATATGCGCCAACACTAATAAATATTAGCAGCTTCGGTCTTCCTTGCATTTATTAGCAGTTAATTAAGAAAGCAACTGTTCGCCTTGGCATGACGAATCTTCTTATCTCGTTCACGCATCGAACACATCAGCTGTCGTACTTTGCACTGCAATTGTAATTAAGCACCAAAAAAATGTCACTACTATTGCTTCCATTTTTCCAGTATGAATATTATATTATAAGCTAGGTAGCGGACAAGAAGTTGTTGGATATAATCTTAATTAAGTCATTAAGATGACCTAGGTAATTAGGTTTATGAAGACTTAATTAATCATATTCATATAATGTCATTGACAACATTTGAAATTAGTATTAAATACCATGATAAGTTCAAAGTTTCAAGACCTAATAGAAAGTGTATATTTAAAGAGAATCCGATGTGAACAAAATTGCAGGACAATACTATTCCTTTAGTCTCACGTTACTTAGCTTGAGAAGTTTTATGTGGTCTATTACTATGAAACTTTAGAACAATTATTTACAAAAGCTTGAATATGGTATAAATGACCACACGTATGCCCGCACATACACCAAACTCAGTTTGTCTCAAACTTCAAGCGGAATGTTTTAGATTTCTTTTTTGCACAAAATTATATTAACTATTTACTAACCAATTAAATATTTATTTAATTAATTTAAATTTAAAGACGTGATCAATGATAGTTCTTCTTTCTTCTCCGTGTAATCGTCATGATCTTTTTACTTTAACTAGTGGAGTGGATGACAGTTTTTGTACGAAATTTTTTATAATCCTCATATTCACTTATTTCTTGTGCTCTGTGCTTTCAACTTCTTCAATCTTAGGCATTTAAAGTGTTAGTTGACGTTGTGTTTGGATTTTGATAGGTTTCCGTGCATTAGTGATTGATTTATTTTGAGGGAAAAGTAGGGCAATCCATCATACCATAGTATGAGGTGTTATTTTCTCTAAAATAAGTTCTGTCAATGGTAGACAATGACTCATTGTCACAGTGGCTGGGAGATGGTAAAAACTAGTCACGCCCTCCGGATTCGAATCCAGGGGTATTTAAAAAATCTAAACCGATAACAAAAAAAAAAGTTCTATCAATGGTAAATCAATTAGACAAGAGACTAACTTTTACTCTATTCTGTACTTGCATTGTTTGTTCACATGGATTATTCTAGATCTTTGTTTGTTTGCTTTGTCAATATATTAATCAAATACACTAGTGTTGCTTCTATACATGTTTTATTAGTAATAATCCCAACAATCTTAGAGAAAGTAGTTTTGACTAGTATGGCGACATTTGCAACCATTCGACCTAGAGTAGACGTGGCTAGTATGCCAGAAATTTTCTAATTAGCACTTCAAACATTGGCAACAACGGATGAAAATTTGGTTGACTACCATTGGTCTACTTAGTTTCATTGAGTCTGATTGTCCCAAGCCTGATGATACAAACTCAAAACGTACAGGGAAGATTGCTAATTGGACTCCAAATGATCAATTATGTCATAAATGTATATTATTGACATTGTCCAACATATTATTTGACGTGTACAATTCCTCATCATCCAAAATAGTTAAGGTACTATGAGTTGAATTAAATAAGAAGTGTAATATTGAAGATCTTGGTTTTAAAAAATACCATGTATCAAAAATTTTGAAATATCACATAGTAAAGGGTAAGTCAGTAACTAAACAAGTACATGAAATTTTGTTTTTGTCTAAAGGCCAAGATCCAAAAAAACCAAAGAACAAACCTTACTGGTATTGTGGTTAAGTTGGACTTTGGGCGAACGAGTGTCCTTTAAAGAAAGCTAAGACACCTGAGGGAACTAATGCAACGGTAGTCAACATGGTAACTTTTACGTTAAGTAACAATGATGGCTATTTTACTGTAAAATTCGAACTTTTTACTATTTATAAATCATATAATTAGATTGTTGACACTAGGACTAATATGAATGTCTTTGCTAATTGTAACACCCCAGTGCTACACAACAGTATGAGAACTACCCAAACACAATTAAAGGCAACTAAGTAGCAATATTAAAATAAATAAAGCTAACTACCTAGACCTGTGTGCGGCAAGTATAGCTCGAAAAGTTGCACCAGAGAAGACTGCTCCTACAGCTCAGCACCTGAAAACAAGGGGACAAGAAAACACGCGTGAGTGACAAGAATGCCACCCAGTACGTGCCCCAAAAACAACACCAAAAACACAGAAAA
>JAMKQA010006929.1:0-29083 GCA_024699735.1 Posidonia australis
CTTAAAAGACTAGGTGGCGACTCCATTTTTCTTTTTTCTTTTATCCTTGCGCCTTCGCCGTCATCGGCATGGCTGTGGTCTCCTCCTCTCCACCCCTTTCCCTTCGGGTCGGGCGGTCGATCAGACGGACACGGTCACAGAACTGGCGACTCTGCTTTTCTTTTTTCTTTTATCCTTGCGCCTTCGCCGTCATCGGCATGGCTGTGGTCTCCTCCTCTCCACCCCCTTCCCTCCGGGTCGGGCGGTCGGTCACAACACCAACCATCTTCTGTGGACCGGTACCCTGGACTACCCGATGGACACTTGTCAAGGCATCTATCCTAATGGTCAGCAGGTTTGATATCCTATCGTGTCCCCTTTCTCTTGGGCTGATAGCCTGAAATACCTGATTGACAACCGTTACATTGTCCGGAGTGGGCTAACAACCCAAACTATTCGGTCCACGAGACTGTTAACTTTGTGCCTTTTGATTTTCAGTGAGTGCCTGGGAAGTAGTGGTTTCCTCCTCCTGTTCCCTTTTCCTTGTAAGAGGGGGCGGGATGTCTTTGTCAACCCTGAGCATTCATCTCTGTTCTATTTGCCCTCCGACCTTGTTCAGGGAGAAACATCTGTAGACACTCCATATGCTTACGATTGGACCCTAAACCCTAGACCTAGCCAAAACTTAGTCCAAAATCCTAAAACCAATTCAAAATCCTAAAACTAACCTAAATCAAATTCAAAATTCTAAACTTAATTCAAAACCCTAACTTAAACCCTAGGCTAAAACCCTAAACCTAGTCCTAAACCCTAGACCTAATCCTAAATCCAAAACCCTAGGCTAGCCTAAACCCTAGTCCAAAACCATAGGCTTAGCAAACCCTAACTTTAAACCTAAACCCTAATCCAAAACCCCAACCACTTCCCACTCCACCATAACAACCTTAACTACTTCCCACTCCACCATAACAACCCTAAATACCTCCCACTCCACCATAACAACCCTAACCACTTCTCACTCTACCATAACAACCTCTAACTAACCATAACAACAAATAACAAACTACCTAGCAATTATAAGCCTATAAATACCCCCACCCCCCCATTTGCAAGAAAAAAAGGGAGAAAAAACTTGGAAAAATTGAGAAGAGAGCAACCAAAGAGCTTTTTCCCAACCAGAGCAACCAGAGGAGTCTCAGATCAGAAAGGAAGCTTAGAGAGGAGAAGAATTCAAGGTTCAAGCCAGTTCCAGTGAGCTCCGACGGTCTCCGATGACCTCCACCACTGCCAACTCAGGTAAGTCCCGATCTCTGTTCAATTTCTTCCCAATTCAGACCCTTAGGATCTCCTTTACCTTTCCCAAGCGATTCCAGTAGGGCCAGGTGGTTCCCTTGGCCAGAATCAGGCAGAATTTGGGTTGCCGGACGTGATTTTCTGGCGAGGGAAATGAGGGCATGAATCCAGTGTGCCCTAGCGTGCTCCATTTGGATAGGACAGACTCCCCCTAGCTTCTCCACCCCTCTGGAAACTGTGAAATCCACTCTGGAAGCCTCCAGGAAGAGTTCGCTGGATGCGCCCTCACTGTCATCGAAGAAGACGACCCCTGGAAGGGATCGATCGGGTGCCTCACACCTGGCATCGACTCTCCGACCCTCGGGACATATTCCCTTGTACTCTCCCAACACACCGAAGCATCCAAGACCTCGATTCAAGCCTCGTATGATCCCCGTAGTCATCGTCGCCAGAGCTGAACCAGAGCTTGATCAAGAGGAAGAGGAATGACACAGCTCTTGCCTCTAGATGGAGGAAAACCTTCCTCTCCACGCCCTCAGCCTTCTTGGAGCCCAGAAAAGCCGCACCGTTGCCTCCAGGAACCTCTTCTTCTCCGACGTCGTCGCTGGAGTCGTGTCGACGGCGAGGGAGATGGGAGTATACCTCCGACCGTCCAGTGCCCCATCTGAGCTGCTGGATGTGTTTCTCTTCCCTCTTTCTTGCTCCTAGTGGGTTTGGATGCCAGATCAGGCATCGTGATGGCCTGGAAGGACATCCCAGATGACCGTCGACGGCAGGGTTCTGTTGCCGGCTGTCGTCGCTCTTTTAAAAAAAAATAAAAAAATAATGAAAGTTTCTTTTAAAAAAAAACTCTGTATCTTTTCTTTTATTGCAATTTGGTCTTTATTTCTTGCATTTAAGCCCCTACATGAGTTTTTTAATCATTTTAATAATGATTTATTTTGAAGAATTGCAGTGTGACCTCTGAATATTTTTGTTAATGTTTCCAGGCTCTAATTTTTGACATAAACCCTTTAATTTACTTTTAATTCATCTTAAGTCCATAATTTGCATAGAAAATCCTAGATTTCATGGAAATTGTTCTGAATGCATGGTTTTTATGGCACAATTGCAAATTAAACCCTTGAGATTTAAATTTTTACTCAAATGTGTTCAGAATTGCATTTTAAACCCTGAACTTCACTGATTTCACACTTAATGTATGTTTTTTAGGGTAAATTTGCAGAACAGTATCTGAAGTTTCATGTTTTCAAACATGAGTCCATTATCTTGCTCATTTAACCCTGAATTTCTTCAGAATTGCATTAAACAAATGTTTTACTAACCAAATTACAGATTGGACCCTAGAAATCCTGATTTTGACCAATAATGCACAGTTTTGCACATTTAACCTCCAACTTTTTTAAAAATACATAAAATGTGTTTTCCTAATCATTTTTGCTGATTTGGCCCATAAATCTTAGCCTTCATTCAGGAGATGTGATTTTTGCACAAATGCCCCTGAAATTTACATATTTTACACATACTTTCCTTTTGTACAGTTTGCTATCCTTATTCTTGCATGTATCCTCATGCCTGCTTCCTTGCATCATGCACACATTTCCAACTTATTTCAGACTTGATTTTCATATGTTTTCCTGGATTTCTTCCGACTTTCACGATTTTGATTTGATTTGAATCTCTATCGCCCTAGAGCGTACATTAACAGGCTTAATAATGCCGACATTGATCCGAATGAGAATTATTTTCTCCCATTTGAATTTCTCAGATTTCTTCGAGTTTCCGCTGATTTGAGCAACGCTTTCCTAGTATTCCCGATTTTCACAATTTTCCTCATTACCTAAGGGCGTACAGTAAAGTAGTATTTTCAATGCCTACACTGTCCCCCGGATCATCTTTTTTTTCTTTTTTATTTATTTCATTTCTTTGATTTGTTATATTTTCGCAGTCATCTTAGACATGTGTATTCAGAGTAGACAAGCATACACACAACAGATCATTAGCAAGCAGGAAACCTAGAAAGATCGAGTTCTTCGGGCGCATAGGGGTGCCTAACCCCTTCCCCATGCCTAACAAGAATCCTTACCCTTTCTCTGGCCTGCATCGATTTGTGCACAACATCCATTAGGTACGAAGTATACATATGTTTTCTTCGCCTTGATTTCTTTAGGTTTTCCTTTGTGTTTGATTTTCCTCGTCTTTCCATTAAAAGACTAGATGACGACTCATTTTCCTTATCTTTTGCTTATCAATCCTTGGTGTTTCCAAGTCTAGTCTTCTTCTCCGGATTCATCATCTTCGACGTGACCGTATCAGAACTCCTCGTGTGCTTCCACGTACCATGGAAAGCCATACAGGATTCCACCAATGTGATCATAATTTCTGTTAACAAGGACTAGAAGTTAGATAAACCAAACCTTGCGTCCTTTTACAAAAGCTGAATTTCTTACTTTACAGTAACTTGAGACAAAAAAGTTAAAATAAACAAAATGCATACATATATATGCATGGTTAGTTTTTGTGTTTGTTAATAAATTAGCTATATATAGAAATAAAGTTTTGCATAGATATATATAGAAATAAAGTTTTGAATAGATCCGTAGAAGACGTCATCAATGACCACATGTATTTTGCACAGTGGTAAAGGCTAGCGAGTGAGCCAGAACGGAACGCTCTCCTCCTTTCTATTTTCGCTGCTTATTTCGTGACATCACATCTCGCCTAGCGACATCACCCTGCTCGCCATTGGAACAAGGACAAGAATACATAGCATGTATAATTGAAGAAGAAGAAGACGGCAGGGGTAGATGTGAAGGTCATTGGCGCTTGGCCAAGTCCATACGTGATGACGCCACGGATAGCCTAAAATATCAAGGGAGTCGGCTACGAGTTCTTGGAGAAGACACTAGGGACGAAGAGCGATTGATCTTTGTTTGAACTTTAGCAACGGTAGGAGCTTCTTTGCCGGGGACAACATTGGCTACGTCAACATCGCCTTTCGAGTGGGTCCTTCCTGGGGTGGCTTAGGGCTAGTCAGAAGATGACTGGCACGGAGTTCCTCCTTAACCAACTGTTATGCTACAGTTCACCAGGAGAAGTAGAATTCATACCCCACCTTTTTCGATGGACAGACCGCTTCTACGTTGAAAAAGGCCATCGAGGGGGTGATGTTAGAAACCGACAAGCGGAAAGGCAGCAACTGCTCCTCCTCCTGCCAACTAAGTTGATGGAGGACATTGATGAATAATAATGGAGGTCGAGCAACATTGTTTTTTCCGTTGTGATTAGATCATCTATATGTCTTCTCTTTTCTTAGATGGAGATGATTTTAAATGAATAAAATGTTATAGACTGCTTAGAGTGATTGATCTTTGTTTGGTTCATTTCATTGAAATTCAGACATTCAATTTAAAATCGATTGATAATGATTGAAGGAGTCTATCTATATATAACTATAAATCCTATTCTTACTATTCCAATACTCTTCACTTGCGATCTCTTTTAGATCTAACAAATGTCTCTTTTAAACATAAATAGATGTATGTGAACTTAAGTACATTTGTGTTTTGTTTTAGTTCTAATATTATATTGAAATATGGACATCTATATATAGATACATGTACATAGGACTATTCTAATACATTTTAAGGTACAAACTTGTTAATAAGTATTCTAATGTGTGTAACTTGAAATCAATTGATAATAAGTAGAAAAATTTATCTATATATAATCACAAATCTTGTCCATTTTTTCTAACGTAGGACTATTCTAATACATTTTTAAGTACAAACTTGTTAAGAACAAAGGGACCAAAATTCTAGCATTCCAGCCTTCCAACGACAAATATTCGCTTGCACAAGTTGAGTCATAAAACCTACAAGGATCTAACAACTAGCAAACACATCAACAAGATGTAGCTAGTAAAATAGAACAAAAGCAGCAACACAAAGCATCAAAGATCATGGTTATTAAAAATCTGATATGGAGATCTAGATCTTAGAGTCTTATGATCCATGGTCTAGATATGATAAAAACTATCAACTTGTTACAGACTCCTTGAACAGTAGAATCCCATACGGAATCCGACCTTAGAACTGATCTCTCGTAGAATAATAAATTATGCACGTATTTTTTTTATTAAATGTTAGAATCTTATGGTGTCTTGGGAAGGCCGCAAAGGCCTGTCAATCCCAAGTGTGATTCCCATCCAAACAACCTTGTCACAGATGCAGACTTGTGAAGACAAGTCCCAACAACAGAAACAAAATCTTGAATCAGTCTATGCAGTAACAAAAAACAACAAAGAAGTAGCAATAGCAAGCATCAAACAAATGAGCAAAAAAGCCACGGACTTGTTTAGATGGACCATAGGATTCTAACTATAGTTTTGAAAAAATATTTTTTTTATTTTCTTTGCACATGCAAAAAAATTAAAAAATTGTAGTTTGAAAAAGTGTTTGGATCAAAAAATATATATTTATTATAAAATATAATTTTAAGGAGTTATTTGATATAAAAATCTATAGTAATTTTAATATTGGTCCAATGCCAATGGGAGAGTTATCAATCACCACACCATCTCATCCCTCCCTACATACTACACAAGTCTCACAAGAAATCCCATGAATTGCATATCAACGAGGTGCATTCGGTAAAAGCCAATCAGGAAAGAAAATACAGCGACCAGCACTAGGGTTGGTTGGCCGATTACTTTACCTTCCTGTTCTTCATCTCCAGTCCACCCAGACCTCTCGTTAGTAGATCTATCTCATCACTGCCGATGTCCTCCTCTCTTGCTCCTCAAAGGCGATGAACTCGGTGGAGATGGTCATTATACAAGTGCAAGCAATCTCCATGGCAAGCTCTACAATCTCCTCCTCATGCTCGACCACTGCTCCAAATATCTCCTTGTAACTCGCCAAGTGACCTAGAGCTCAAACGACGACTCTCCACTCGACCCAACTCAACTTCCTCCCTAGCAAGTCAAGGAGCGGTGCCACTACCCCAACCTCCACTGCAAGCATGGAAGAGAGAGAAGAGAGGAACCATGGTAGAACTGGGAGGGAGTGGACGAATGGAACTAACATCGAGTGAAGAACTGGGGATTGGTATGATAGAACTGGAAGGGAGTGGATGAATGGATTCCACGACGAAAGAATCCAATATTGAGGTTCCCAGTCGTGGGAAATAGAGAAGAGACCTTGACTAAAGTTTTGATGAACGGAGACACGACAATGGTGTCTAGGTGGATTGCATTGGACACGACCATGACACAAGAGAGAGAAAGGGACATGAGAGGGAGCAAGAGTGCGTCCTAAAAATAGAGTTTCGAAGAAAAAAAGAGATTAGATCTCTTTTTCTCAAAATCTTGATTTAACCTCAAATCATAGTTTTAAATTAAAGTTTTTATTAATATCTAAATGGTATTAATTAATTTGAAAAATATACATATTCTAAAACTACATTATTAGTGAAAACTATAGTTTTACTTGATAACTAAACAAGGCCTAAGCAGCAGTGGATGGCTCCAGGTTCTCACACAAACAACAACCTTCTAAGGAAGACTTGTGAAAATTCATCACAAATACCATGTCCAAAGAGAGAAGGGACATTGATCTGATTTTAAAAAGTGTCATTCACAACACGAGTAATTAGAAATGTCTTGTTTGAATTGATACATGATACTTTTATTTTGCACATAGTAAACGCATAGTAGAAAATAAACACATGATATACAGAATTTAAGAAATTTTTTATTGATACTGAATTACTTAATGTACATATCTAGATTTATATTCAACTTTCACCCTCTTTAAAAACCTATTCAATATGGTAACACATCTGTAACCTATTCAATCCATCTGCGAACTTTAAAAACAAATATAAATATGGTAACACATCTGTACACCCTATTCAATCCATCTGCACTCTTATAGGTGAGGCACCTAGATGACACAGAGTATCCGGATTAATGCTCCAATACCCCGTTAAGGCCCACTGGCAAAGGCCATGCATTAAACAGCTTCAAATTTGTTTGAAAGGCTGGGAATGTCCTCTTTTTGCATGCATAGGGCATACATGCACAATGGAGGCCGAAGTTATTTGCTACGGAAGCTGCATCCTCCACGTTTTCATAAATAAAAGGCGACAAAAAAAAAACCATACCGTGTCAATCACATACATGCGCAACGGGAACTTGTATTACATTTACATAAGCCTGTTATAGAAAGGCCTGAATGAGCAATATTTAGCACAAGTCTACATCTGTACATGTCTTACCGAGTGATATAAGTAATGAGAACTGAGTCCATGGCTTAGCGGTCTTCCCGTTTGACTCTGTTGGGGTCAGATACCATATCCAGCATCATCTTCTCTGGTGAATCCTCCCAATTTGTAAAAGTTTTCATGTCGACCTTGAATAAAGAGAAGGGAAAACACAAGTCAGTTGTCATTGTTATATTATTCACTTGACCAATAGTTTACCCCTTCCTAAGGAAAAGACTGCCTCAAACCTAAAAGACTCATGCCAGGTACTTGGGGGAAATCCTTTTACAAGCCCTGCCACTGCTCTCATACAAATATTCTTTGAGTGATCTCACCACAATTATTGAGGAATGTTCATTATTTGCTTGCATGAGAATCGATTATACCACCATCTACCTTTATAACATAGGATATTCATAAGCATCAAGATGTACAACTAACCTTGCGGCGCTGCTCTGAAAAGAGTGATTCTCTTTTCTTATATGCATCCTGTTGCTGCTGGGTGCATTTCCCACCTAAGCCCCAAACCTCAGCATCTAAAACAGAAGCATTGGTGGGTAAGAACCCCTGCATCAAAAAATCCATAAAAGAAATCACAAATAAAACCAGAAATTATTTTTCATATCGTTCACAAATTATAGAAAATATAGCAGATCAATTTAGATATGAACCAAGTTTAAAGCATTAGATCAAAAATATAGCTAAAAGGAACTTATGAAACTAACTTTGAATAGCGACAAGGATTCCTACAATTGAAGCTTATACAACTTTGCTAAAAAATTATTCTCAGCAGGTCCCTGAAATACCATAACAATATTCAAAAGGAAGCATGCAGTCTATGGCATTTTCCTACAGTAAAGAGTAAATGCAAATCAAATAAACCCCAGCAGGTCTCTTCTGATACAAGGAAAAACCAGAAATTTCTAAAAGCCTGAGAATTTAGAGAAATGCATGTTAAATCATGCACAACCACATGACGTCAACAAAATTTTGTGAACACCTGCAGACTATGGCCACCCAACTTACAGCAATGACCAAATGTGTATCTAGGTGAACATGGAATCTAGTGTCTATATATGTATATGACATGGGGTATTGGATCAATAATCATAAATGCACTCACACCCACCCAACAAACCATACTGGTGCCTAAACTCAACTGTCCTACCATTACAGTACCATTTACTACAAATCTTATTTGATCCTGTTCCTATTTGCTTTCAAGTATGGAATATGAATTACCCTGATAATCGGATTTTATGCTTATCCCTTGGAGTCACCCGTGTGGTTGGGCAATGATCCCACTACTTTTGGTTGCGGGTTCAAAATCCAGTTTTAGCGGTGCAAAAATGAGTTTCCCAGATAATCCAAATGTAATATAACTTCTACCTGATTCGGAATGAGAGAACCAGGCTGATAAGTTTTGTCAACTGCATGATGGCGAATTGTAACATTGGCAAAATCTTCATCAATAAATATTCTGTCATTCCCAAGTGTTCCCCCGAATGCAAGACCCACAGGCTTTGGATGTGGAACATAAACTCTTCCAGCAGGACGCAGATGGCAGTAGATGAAGTTTTTGTCCTTACCTGTTCACATGGTACAAAGATAGGGTCTTATTACTCTTATAAAAAATAATTCCACGTCCAATTGGTTGGGTAGAAGAAAATAACTGAAGCCATTAATCTCAGATATACCAGATGCTGGATATGCACGAAAAATTGGATTTATTGCAAAGAGGTAACCAGAGCTTCCATAAAATGCATCACGATTTTCAAAACCTTGTTCAGTCAGTATGCCAATAACCCATTGCTTACACCCACTATTGTCCCTAGAGTAATCAGTTGAACTAGCAGATAGTAAAATTAGAAGTGGACCATGATATCCTTCGACATTAGACCAGAATCTGCTCAATCCTTTTCCATGTATAGATGATCTGAAGACACAAACAAAACTACATCAGTCATAAAGCTTAACAAGAAATGGAAGTCTGAGATGTGCACACCTAATGGTAAACTATTATAACTTATAAAGTCGATTATGGTTGAAATTCAATATTTTATTAGATTAAGAACAAATACGAAAAGAAACATGTCATCGAAATGATAACAATACTACACCATTCTTCATTAGTGAGTTGAATTTCTGAAGCTACATGTTTCCACAGCCACTTCAGGAATATATTCTATAATCATTACTGAAAATAAACTTGGATCACCATACTCTATAAATGGCTACGTTATACATTCAATATTTTCCATCTCAATTAGAAAACATGTAATCATCTCTTGGAGCTTGCTAATCAGTAGGTACAACTGGGTTGTTACCATGCCACTATTAAAATCATATCAATTGCTACTGTGTGCATACTATTCTCTTTGCTCAAAGCAAGCTAATATATGCCGATCTGGTTTCAAGATTTCTTCCATGCATGTATGAAAATCACATCATGGATAGAATGTGGTAACTATCCTCAGAGATTAACAATAGAAGTTTGGAGTCTATCACTGATCCGACAAGGTTGATCTACCTATTCTGGCATTTGAATTACATCAATACTTACCAGCAAAGGCAGGGAAGGATTTTCTTTTTGTGTGCGTGTGCATGGAAAGAACATACATGAGGGCATGTGCACAAATATGCGCTCGTAACCAGTTTATGTGGCTGTATAATCAATAGTTTCATATCATTTCAGACAATGAATTAAAGGTCTGTAAAATAAATCAGCAGAAGATCAAAACGGTTTCTTTTGTTTCTAGAAAATGCCAAACACAAGGTTTCAGCAATTCCAACGATAAGAAGATGTCTACTACTCCTTTAGATCAACAGCGATATGTTGTTTTTACTCTAGTTAATGACGAGAAAAATTTTCTTGGACAATGAAGTTCACACAGTATCTAAAAATAACAGAAGAACCTGCAAAAGTAAATGCATTCTTCTGAAACTCAAGGTTTCAATTTTTGCAAACACAATTATGAGATACATCTAAAATGGAAAACATATAAGTAAAAACGGTAGGGATAATGAACCCACATTGACAATATCAGTTAGAGTTCCTTTGTAGCAACAATACTATATCAATACATGTCTTTTCTGGTTTTCCTCTTCCTTATCTAAAGTTCATCCACATTAACTCCTTTACAGCTCTCATCAACTATATTAAGGTGCAACACCTAATATGGAATGCATTCCACTGAGATTGTAACATGAAATCTGTTAGAGATTAGAGAGAATAATAATGTATATCTTATTACTAGGAGAGGAATTACATATATATAGGTATAACTAAATGGTATCCTAATACATGAAAATCCAATAACCCATATAATATAAGATATATCTAATAATATCTTTAACACTCCTCCTTAAACTAGAGTATACATACTAGTCATACTCAACTTGTTACAAAGAAACTCAAACACCCCAACACCCAATCCTTTTGTGAAAATGTTTGCAAATTGTTCAAAAGACAGTGTATAAGGAGTAGCAATGGTCCCTTAATCACAATATTACACACGTAATGGCAGTCAACCTCAATGTGTTTTGTCTGCTTATAGAAGGTTGGATTATTAACAATGAAAATTGTTGTTTGTTTATCACAATACATAGGCATAAGAGTCTTCACAGTAAAACCAAACTCCATTAACAAGGACCTTAACCACATCAACTTGTAAGTTGTCTGTGCCATCGAGTAGTACTTTACCTTTGTACTAGATCTAGAGATAACATTTTGTTTTTTACTTCGTCAAGTGATTAGATTGTCTCCCACAAATGTGCAGTATCCTAAAGTTAACTTTTTGTCTCCTTTGTCACTTGCATAGCCTAAATCTCAATAAACTTCTACTTCTAGGTGTCCATTCTTTTTGTAGGATAAATCCTTACTAGGAGAGCCTTTCATGTAGGCTAATACACGTAGTGCATCCTATCAATAAATAATCCTCGACTCATGCATAAACTGACTAAGAAGACTTACTATATAAGAAATATCTAGTTGAGTAATTGTTAAATAGATCACCTTCCCAATCAATCATCAATATTGACCTGCATCCTCATATACCTTTAAAGAATCATTTCAAAAACCTAGTTTTTGATCAATAAAAGTACTTTCAGACTTACACCCAAGGAGACTCGTTTCTTGTAAAAGATCAAAAGCATACTTCCTCTGAGACAATGCTATTATATTCCTACCATATGTAAACTCAATTCTTAGAAAATATTTGAGTATGCCTATATCTTTGGTAATAAAATGCCTTCTCAGATACTCCTTTGTCTCACTGATGCCTGCAGAGTTACTCCCTATTAAGATAATGTCATCTATATATACCATTAGAAGGACATAACCACTAATTAGTTTCTTGATGAATACAGAGTGATCAACAACACATCTTTGGAACCTATATCTTGTGACAATGTTGTTGAACATTTCAAACCATATTTATGGACTTTACTTTAGACCATAAATAGTCTTTTGAAGTAGATAAACACAATTCTCCCTTAAAGCAACATATCTAGGAGGTTGCATCATAAGTACCTATTGTGTCAAGTCACTGTAAAGAAAAGTATTTTTTATTTCCAACATACAGACCCCACGACTGATTGACAACAACACATATATAGAATTTAGGCAAGTCAGAAGAGAAAAGGTTTCAGTATAAGGTCTGTATGAAACCTCGTGTCACCAACTGAGCTTTGTATCTATCCATAGAACCATTGGATGAGTACTTGATTATGTAGATCAATCTACAGTTAACTATGCTGGTTCCAATAGGACAAGCTACCAAGTCCTACGTGCCATGTGATAACAATGCCTGCATTTTTTTAATCATGACAGCCTTTCAATTGAGAAAGAGAACTTCTTGCTAGTTCCTGAGAATAGACTTAAAAGAAATAAACAAGGTAAAACTATGGAATGAAGGAGTAAGACAATCATAGGAAATAAAAAGGGAAGTAGGATGAGCAATGGATCATTTACCCTTCTGTAACGCAATAAGTAAGTCAAACATAGATGTAAGTGGATCCACAGATGGGAAAGTAGACTTAACAGGAGGTGGCTGATGCGACTGTTATTGATGTTAATATATCTATAAAGGTCGAGTTTGATGTGATGCTATCACCACGGATCGATCTTCAAGTGTTGTATCGTCCTTAATAAGAGGAGGAAGCGGGACTATTAGAAAGGGTATTAATAGAATAAAAATAAACCTTAGACTCTGGAAAGGTAATATCAGCAGAAACAATATATCGTCGAGTAGGAGGGTGATAACACCGATAGTCTTTCTGAGTATAAGAATAACCAACAAAAACATATTTGATGGAACGAGGAGACAACTTGTTAAGACTAGGAGATAGATCTTGAACGAAGGCAACATATCCAAACACTTTAGGAAACAAATCAAACAACTCCATATCAAGACACAACCTCCTCAAAGGACACTAGATGGTATTCTATTAATAAAGTAAGAAGCAATAAGGACCACATCATACCATAGGAATTTTGAATATGCATATGCAACATAATGATACGGATTACATCTAAAATGATTTTATGTTTTCTTTTAGCTACACTATTTTGTTAAGATGTATGAGCATAAGAGGTCTGACGTAGAATACCCAAAGATACACCATAATTTTGAAGACATTATCAATATGTAAAACTTTTGGAGAAGCAAAAAATTGATTTATTATGTCAACAAAAGACATTTTGACAACACCCAAGAAGTGCATTCTATCCTTACGCAAATACACCCAGGAGACACGAGAATAATCATCAATTAAGACAATACCATACCTATAACAGGACGTAGACTGAAGATGAGTAAGGCCATCACAATAAACTAACTCAAATGGACTTTAATTAGTGGTAAGAAATAGACTCTTGTAGGTAATACGATCATACTTACCTAATTTACAGGACTCACATATAACAAATTGAATAGAAATTTAAGGTAGAGCTTGCTGGAGTTTGCGATGAAAAGGATGACCAAAATGGTAGTGCGATAGAAAGAACAACTCTGAAGTGATAACCACATATGCTACCTTGTAAGGTATCTCATCACGAACCAATAAGTAAACACTATGATTACGCTTACGACCCAAATCAATCCTCCTTCCTTCATGAAAATATAATGAAAGGGGACGAAAGTCAGAGAATAATAGAAGGCATTTATAATGGTATTAATAGATAATAGGTTAACTGAAAAATCAAGTACATAAAAAACTCTATCAAGAGTAATTTGAGGGGAGGCATGAATAACCCCTTCTCTAAACACAGGACAATGGCGACCATCGGTAATAGCAACAGAACGAATGAACAAATCACGAATACCTGACATATAGAAAGATACACTAAAGTCTATAATCCAGGAACTATCCTGAAGAACTAAAAGACACTAGTACCTGAAATGGTAGCATGTAAAGTAGCGACAGAGGATTGGGTAGCATGTGAAGTAGAGGCAGAATGTTGGGTGGTAGAATTTTTCATAGTCAACCTGAGATACAATCACTGTGGAGGAAGACATCTGATCAGCAGTCTCTGTGGAAGCAATCTGAGCCCACTGAGGTCGACTAACTTTGTCCTAACACCTATCAGAAGTGTAATTGGTTCGGTCACAATGATCACACTAGCAAGTACCATGTTCGCCTCCTATAAAACAACGACGAGCATGTCTATGACTCCAATAATGAGTGATAGTAACTATAGTAGATTGATCTGATACTATAGTAGACATCCCTATGGAGATCTATAGAACACATGAAAAAGTGGACGAAAGGGATGGAACACTATCGACTCCAATAATCCGACTACGAATCTAGATGAGGTCACAGGATCAAGTGCAATTAGGAAAATAACGATGGCAAACTCCTCACAATATTTCTTCATCTTGGAAATATCAAATTAAAAGTCCAAGAAAACCTCAAAAATTCCACAAAATCATAAAAGCAATCAAATTTTAACATTAAATACTTAAATCTACCACTAATTTGAATCCCTACCATTTCTTATCAAGAAGTTTCAAGTGGAGTAACAATGCCGGTCTCTTTCCTCGACAGACATTCCTTTATAGATCTGAACTCTTAATAAAGGGATTAAGATTTCATATAGGATTACCGTCTCCATTCCAAAGGTTAAGCATAAGGTGTTTGACCTATTGTCATCCTTATGGTGGTGCAATAAGCCCATAGTGTATTAGCTAGTTTATTTGACTACTCTGATCCTTTGGCGTATTGTGCTAATAAACAGCTAATAAACCAACTCATCAAGTAGTGTACGAAGAAAGGTATACAAGTCCTAAATTGAGTGATCTCTTTGTTGAAGTATAAACAACTACTCATAAATCTCGCAAATGTGAAAAATATTCTTTTCATGCCCATAAGTACTTTTTAACGTACCCTGAATCCATTTTGCAAGCTTAAGCATCATGACTGCATAGGCAACATTCTCCTTCATACTATTTACGAGCTAGGATATGACGATACAATCATTAGCAAACCAATATTAATAAGTCACATCCTTGACATCTGGGAGGTCATGTGTAAGGTGTCGAATCTTTCAATGGGCACTGATGAAAGTCTCAAAGGCTTGAGACCATAAGCGGTAATTGTTACCATTTAATTTTATCAAGGCACTACTGAGATTCTTTACAAACATCTCATAGGACGTTGGGGAGGATGTCATATCTTCAATAAATAGTGCAAATAAGTGACAAACTAGTCTGATCGACACAAAAAATGGCAGCAACAGATCTTAAAAACACCAAACAACACGTGTCCGAGCACACATGATGGAAATATGGCACACCTAGGGTACACACACAACCCTAGGGCCTTCAACACATCACGGGTAGTAGTAGTAGCCCAAAACATGGTACAAGAACCATGGGTAAGGCCACATAAGACTGTTGATGGCCCTAGAATAGAACTAACAGCTAGCAGGTTGAAGTGGAGAGAACAAAAGAGGTTGCTAGGTGCTATAGTGATTCCGATGACACTACAGTAACTTCAACAGGCCACTATAGTAACTCCAGCAATGCTATAGTGATTCTAGTAGGCTACTATAGTGATTCCAATGGGCCACTATAGTATTCCAATGACGAGTGGTGGGTGAAAGGATGGCAGCTAGGATTTCTTAGCCTTGCTCTGGTACTATGTTAGAGAGAATAATAATGTATATCTCATTACTAAGACAGGGATTACACATATATAGGCATGACTAGATGTATCCAGATACATGGATATTCAATAACCCATATAATAACCATATAATTAAGATATATCTAATAATATCTCTAACACAATCAAAATGAAATTTTTACTTAGATAGTAGTAGCATGAAATCAAAATTTTTTAGAAGCCCATTCAAGTGAACATATGCAAAAAAAAGATTGGATTGTTGTCACAGACAAAGATAAAAGACCACCAGCTTATGTTTCAAATACTCGGAAATGATTTTGATATGAAATGAAGCATTAATTATTACAAGAGCACATATTGTGGGATTGATTACGCTATTGAGATGACGTAAACAAGATATTTATCTGGAGAATTGATTTGAACGTAATTGAAACCTCTCTTTTAACACCTGGCATTATTTTCCTTTTCTTATTAAAAAAAATGGAAAAATATAAGTAAAAAGGGTTGGCATAAGAATTGACACTTACATCATCAGGTAGAGTTTTTTTGACACCTATTATCAATTATATTAAGGTGCAACACCTGATATGGAATGTATTCCACTTGGATTGTATCATGAAACCAAAATAATTTTTTCAAAAGCCCAATCAAGCATTCGTATGCAAAAAATTGATTGGATTGTCGTCACAGAGATAGAAAAATCACCAGCTTACGAAAGAAACAGACCCCCAAAACATTTTGACAGTGGTTCACCTATTCTTTATAAATTAAATAACCAATGAAATGTTCAGAAAGGGTGACAAACCGATATAGGAGATTATCAAGTGTTCCACCATCTTTCATTGGAAAGCACGATTCCAAAAGTTCATCAATGGAACTCCTAAGAGAAAGAGAAATAGCCCAAGCCCTTCCACAAGTTAAAAGGCAAGTACCACACACATCCATGGACGAATCATCGCCAACAGATGAGGTTGAAGGCTCCATTTCATCCTGTTGTCAGAGAAATCAGTCCCACATTTCATATGCAAAATAGTGGATTGGTACACAAATATATTTATGAATGGCAGAACACCAGAGGCATCTATTAGTTCATGTTTTTCCATAGAAGGAATGTAAAGTTACCATGTACCATTGATGATCATGATAAAATTGTAGGTATAAGAGTCAAATTCAGTGCAAAAGTACAGTTAGGCTGCAATTACACCAAACAATGGAAATTTGGCTTTCAATGCAGATGAAAAAGCAGATGACTGGAGAATATTGTAGCAAATGAAGATCCATTGGTTGTGAAAGTGTAGACATGTTAGGAACCTGCTGGACCATGTTTGTAAGCTTATAATATTGTTACCTACTAACAAACTGGATTCCATCACTAGGTGTATTTTAATTACTGGATTCATGAAGAGATCAGCTGTCCCCTTTTAAAGAATAAGCTTCAGCCTTTCATCATGAACAGACACATGACACAAGTCTAAAATATTATCCTGATAACCATTTCCAGCACAAACTTTTATGTACCTTAAATTGAAAGTCTTCAACTGACTATATGCTCTTCTTTTCTTCTTTAGGGCATGGTTGTGTCGGAGTAGTTGTTTTTTGATCTAAAGGAGGAAGCATCTCAAGAGCTCTAAATATATGGATGTTGTGAGATAATTCCAAGAAATAGTTTTAACATACATTATTATATTTAATGGCATCAATGGTAAATGTCTCTTGGCCCACCATAGTAGTATAGCCACAGTTGATAAATCTGATTCCTTCTCTGCTGTAGCAGTCTTATATAACACCTACAACATAGGTTACCTAACAAACTATGAGATGATACCTACATGAATGTGTAATATATGCAGGCCATTACTTATTATTATTCAAAGCTATGCCACCATATAAATATAGCCATTATAAAGGTACCAGTTATTTGCATGATCCTTTTAGTTTATTTACCCTTTTCCAAGAGTAGAACAAGAATACATTATACTTCCAGATAATGCATGGTAATATGTGATGGAGCTAAAGACACCTTAGCAACAATGACGTCAATAAGAAGGAACAACAATATGAATGAAGAAAAAATGGAGAGGATAATCAGCATCATTAGAAGATCAGTGACCGTTTCTGCAACTACACAATGATGTAAAAAGATCAGTGACCCTTTCTGCAACTACACAATGATGTAAAACAATAAAATACTTAGTCTTATTGTTTGTTCAAGCAATACTTGAATAAAACAAGATTTAAATTTGCTCACAACGAAACTGTATGAATTGTCTCTGAAAAAGAGCCCTAACATTTGACCTCTACTAGATTGACCTTGATCAACCAAGGTCCAATATTTTCTTATAGATGATGGGATTTTAAGCCTTATTGCAGAACATGGCCTCCCCAAACAAATTTAAAAAACACACAAAGTTTTGTTTGAAAAGTTCAATTATTTTGATGCACTTATTTATTTTTAGGAATTTGCTGAATATTTGATAAGCACATAAAAAATAAGTAAAACCACTGGAAAAATAGGAAAAATTACAGCACACATGACAAAGGAAAGATTGTACCTCTGGAGCTATGGATGCTTGAAGTCTGACTTGAACAAACTTTGTGATACAATGTGCAAGGCCTGGAGCAGTTTTCAAGATCCACATGTGAAGCTTCTGTACAGGAACCTTTGTTCCAAGATCAAATATATTAGGATTATCAATACTTGAGTCATCACCAACTTCACTACAATATATGAATGCTGACGTTATCAAATGATAAATGTCCGGGAGAATCACTGTTGACTTCACTTCTGAAGACTTAGATATCCTGGAAGCACGTTCAATAACCCAACACATCCAGAGAAGCATAAGCACATCATTCAACAAAATGCTGCCAGTTAGTTTGCTATCATTGTCATCAGAATCAAATTCCAGCTCTATGGGGTTATTAGCCTTTCTACTTGCAGTGGAATAAAGTCTATAAAGAATGTTAAGTAAAGCCAACACTGGCATCCTTCCAGCGCATCTGTTGAAGCCTCTCAAAAAACCAACCCAAGAAACTCCTCCATCGTCTGGCTTATAAAACAGATCAACAATAGAAGGGCCAAGATTATTCAACAGCTGTGGGAAGTGTTCAGGCATTGTGAAGGATTCTGATTGTAGACTTGCAAATTTCAAACAAAAAACTTCCTGGAGAAAAAAAAACAGATACAAGATGCATCATGTATAACAGGCCATAGGTTTTCATGAAAGGAATGAGGTGAAAAACAACTTATCATTTTTGTGAATTGTTGAAAGTCTACTCTAAGAAGAGGTAGATATGGCCTAATAAAAGGCGCAATACAGAGAAATGCTTCCTAATTATGGAAACCCATAAGTGAAGACACTATATGCAGACAGGTATTCATACAAGAATGACAACAAGAAGCTCAAACCACATGAAGAACCACATGGTAAATTCAGTAAAATCATAAGTAGGAATCCATACGAAACTCAACTTCCAAAAAAAACTTCCAAGAAATTCACACCATCAAGTCTGAAAAATAAAAAACACGAAGCTCAGAACTGATAATTAGTCACGTTTCTATCGGATTGGTTTCAAAGCAACATTTCTTCCAAGATTAAACCTTTTTTTTCCAAATGACAAATTATCAGTTTCTCTGGGTCGAACACTTCGATGCTTGAGATCTACCTACATCCCAATCCCCGGAACCACGATTTGATCGAGTTTGAAGCCGGACAGAGTTGATATAGTTCAAGCACAAGAGCAGAATCAACGACTAAAAATTGTTTGCTCGATATTTCTTTTCCTCTCACCTTTAGGGAAGGGAGGGGAATGGCGTGGGATTGGGGGAGGCAGAGCCTTGAGAAGGCGTTCTGGAGCACGGGAAGGAACCCCGTGGACGCCGCCAGGGACTCCTCCTCCCGCTGCTCCTGCAGCTCTTCCCCCGACAACGCTCCTCCTCCCTCCTCCTGCGCCTTCTTCGTCGACGACGACGCCCCCATTCTTTCTCCCTCTCTTTTTCGCTACTTTGGTATGGCTCTGGTCTGTTATGATCTTATGGGAGCGAGGGGGCACTCGTGGCGCGCAGGCTGTGCGTGTGCGTGGTTGCGTGAGGACTGAGGAGGGTCGTGCGGAAACTTTTTCAACATGACGTTTTTTTTTTTTTTTTTTTCAAACAGTAGATTCAACATGAGGATTTCACGTAGAAAAATTATGAGTGGTGTGTTATTAGTATCATTTGTCACCATCTTAGGCTAGTTATACATATTGATGAATTAAATGTTTATTTTTGTTCCATTCCTCACCCAAATATCTTATAATTGGTTGATAAAATAAGACAGGACACACCAATTTCCTCTCACACAAGTATTTTCTCTTAAACTTTTCTCCTACAGTTCAACAAAACAGTACACACTAGTCCTTATTGTCGAAAGGTTGATCAAGGTAATCTTCCTCCCTCGCTCTTCCTCTTCCTCCTTTCCCACCCTGTTACCGGCCACTGTGGCCTCATCAGATATTCTTGATCTGTATTTGGTGATCAAAAGTACAATAACAAATCCGTCAAGATCTTCATTGCTGACGACAATGCATCATCGGATATCTCATGGTTGGTTAACACAACTTATAGATTCTTGTTACGGGAAATTCTTCTTAAAAGGAGTTAGAACACTTAATCATGCCGACTTCATCATTTTCAGTAGTACAATCCATTTATTATATATATATATATATATATTAATTTAAAGGTAATCCATTTGTGATAGCAAGAAGATGACTATTGAGAACAAGGTTGATCTTGTGGATGAATAGTTTATTACCCCCATGTATGGTCTTGTGGACAGCATGAAAACATTTTAAACTAGATAATAGTTTATCGAAAGATACAATAACTAAGGTAAGGAAAAGTGATTGTCTTATATTTTTGGTTTAAGATGTGCTTTGAATGATTTTCTGTATTCATTTAAAAGAAATCATTCGTATTGATGAATGTGGCATGGGTTCAAAGTGATTTTTCTTAGTAGGTAAACATAATGATTTTTGTTATTTGCTTATGTTTAGATATGGGTTCAAGTAATTTGGATAACATAGAATTGAACTATTCAAGTGAAGAGAATGTTAATGAAAGGGTTGCTACATCATTATTAGAACCAAAACTTGGTTTGAAATTTCATTCAAAAGATGAAGCATTTACTTTTTACAATAATTATGCAAAGAGAAAAGGATTCATTACTTGAAGGGGGCACCCTTACAAAAGAAAGGATAGAAGTGTACAAGGTAAAACCTTTTTATGTAGCAAGGAAGGAAGCTGTACAACTCATAGTAAACATGTGACAAAAAATCCAAGGTGAATGAGAGGACAAACTGTGCGACGCATTTTGTTTTCAAGGTTGATGTCAACAATGCGTGGACACTTACATGTCTAGTTAGTGAACATAATCATGCTTTTGTTAGTACAAATAAGGTACATATGTTGAGATCACATAGGAAGATTTTGCCAACACAACGTGGATTAACATTTGATCAGTTGGATAGAGCTAGGATAGATCCTTCTAAAGCATTTGAATTTATTCAAGTTGCCTCAAATGGTATTGAAAATGTTGGTTTCTTGCCTATAGATCATTTTAATTATTTGCATAGCACAAGAATGAGAGAACTAGCTACTGAACTAGAAACTCTAAAACAAATGCAAAAGGATGATCCATCTTTCTTTTTTGCTATTCAATTGGATGAGAATGGTCAAACTGCTATTTTTTTTGGACTGATGGAAGATTTATAATTGACTATGCCATGTTTGGTGATGTGGTTTCTTTTGATACTACATTTAGTACAAATACTTATGAGTTACCATTTGCTCCACTTCTTGGCATTAATCATCACAATCAAACAATATTATTTGGTGTTGCTTTGTTATTAGATGAATCAATAGAATCTTTTGTTTGGTTATTCAAAACTTTACTAATTGTAATGTTTGGGAAGTAACCTTGTACAATATTTATTGATCAATGTGCAACAATGTCAAGTGCAATTAGAATAGTTATGCCAGAATGTCATCGTCTTTGCTTGTGCCATATTTATCGAAATGCTACAAAACACCTTGCTCAATTATACAACATGTATCCTGGTTTTCATTCCTATCTAAAAAAGTGTGTATATGAAGGTGGATCTATGGATGCTTTCAAAAACAAGTGGGCAAGAATAATCAATGAATATAATTTTCAAGATAATTTATGGTTGTAGGGTTTATATGGTGTTCAAACAGAATGGGTTTCTATTTTTTGTCAAGAATCATTTTATGTTAGCATGACAAGGACTCAGCATAGTGAATATGAATAATCACTTCAAAAAGCACTTTAACAAAAATTATCACTTTCAAAATTTACAGAAGAATATCACAAAGCACTATGTTGCTTTTGTAGAAAAGATTTATGTGAAGATTACAAGTCAAGGGAGACAAAGCCATACCTATGCATTCCTGACAGGCCTATTGTAGTTATCTCGTTTTGGGCATTCTCCTAGTTTTCCTACGTTACATCACACCATATTATGTTGTATTCAATCTTAGAAGCCTTTCTCTCAGTCCTAGAAATCTCCTTAAGCTTATTTGCACCTCCTAATCATGAAATGCATATATGACAGTTCTCCTATTTTTCCTACGTTACATCACACCATATCATGTCGTATTCCATCTTAGCAGTCTTTCTCTCAGCCCTAGAAATCTCCTTAGGCTTATTTGTACCTCCTAATCATAAAATGCATACATGGCAACGTATGCATACCACTCTGCATTTTACAGTGGCAATCATTTTCTAGTCAAACTTTCCTTTCTTCGGCTCGAATTATTTTTTTATTATTTTAAATGAGTCCACTTGCCTTATTTTGAGGTCATTATTAACTGATTTAAATGACCCACTCAAGCATTATTTGATCAGCACAAATTTGTTAAGTTTGTAGCCTGAGGGTGCAAAACACAACTATCCCTGCATTCTACATAGAATGCATGGATTGTAGTGTTCTATACCTAACAATTGAGCTCTTTATGTTTTCGTTCTTTCCTTTCTAGAATAATTTTAAATCCAAATTGATTCCTTCTATAATGAGCCCATCGACCATGTGTGGACTTAGTCAAGCTTTATTATGCTTAATTCACCATTAATAAGAGGAATATTCCTTCATTAATGGGACTAGGTATGTGTGCCATTTCAGAAGTTGTTAAACACAGTAGATCCTACATTCTACATAGAATGTTAGGAAACCAACAATTTACATCCTAGAATTGGAAATTACTTACTGTAGCTTGACTACCTTGCCCTTTTTGAGGTTCTAACCTTTTTTTGACTCACTTATGCCTCTATAGATACTTGGGCACCTCAACCTTGAGGGGGGATGGAATTTGGAGTGATAAAAATTGGAGTAAAACTTGGAGAGAATTTGTGGAAAAGCTAAGAAGAGAAAAGAAAGAAAAGAGAAAACTTAAGATTTCTTCTAGCGACACCGTTTCTAACAATTATAATCTCACATTTTGTACATACATTCCACGAGTTAAAAGAGGGTTTTCTTTTAAAAGTTTTTCATCTTGCATTCTTTACATCTTGTAGTTAGGTATTCATTCTTAGTAGCAAACAGAGGATAAAACACCTGGGTAAGTATCTTCCTTTGATTTCGTGTCAACTATAATTTGTTCTATTGATTCATTTACTATACTATATTAATCTGCATATTTTGATTTTTATTTTGCAAGGGAAAAAAGAGAAAGAGAAGCTCACAGGCATAGGCTCCATTAAGCAATCTTGAGGGCTAACAAAAGCAAACCAAGTGTGGCAATTACAAGGACTTCAACATCTGAAAAGTGGAGGAGACATACATAAACAAGGGGATGCAAAGAAAGTGAAACACGATGGTTCGTTGAAAACCTTGTATTCACAAAATCATGATCACCATGGGACGGCTAAAAGTTCTAGGATCCACTCCAACTCATGGATCTACTCACTTCAGAGAGCGAGCAACTCCTTTAGCTGCAAGACATTTTCCAACGAGTTTGTAATAATGTAATCGTTGGTTCTATGAGACATTTCCCGTTGAAGAGTATCAATCTACAAAAGCTACGATTACAACTAGAATTAATTAAGAGATATATGCAAAAATACTATTTATATTTGCCTTGAAGTTGGGAGATCTCCTTGGCATGATCTGGAAGCGAAGAAGAATTAGTTGAGGGCTGCAAAAGAAAAGATAGATGGTTAACACAAGCCTTCAAGTCAAAAATTGTGCTATAAAAATAAATGCAAACCTAAAGAGGCAGAGGTCCACAGATGCTCAACATCTCAGTCAACTTGGTTATGCACCTCACCAAGTCCCACTTATGCTAACTATACTCATCCATGGCCCTCAACTGCAAGGGGCAAGTTCAAATATGTTATCCATCAAGAAATACAGGCATTACAATTTGGAATAGAAAGCTAAATACTTATCGTAGTCTCCATTTGTGTCTAATGGGAATGGATGGACTCCTACAACTCACCCATTGTTGTTGGCTAAAGTAGTTTTATCTCGATTTTGATAATAACAAAACATATTTGTGTGCTAATCCTTCTTAATAGTTAAGGAAGAGTTTTTATAGACCTTGGAAAAAGAATAATGCAAAATTGACCAAAAGGAATCAGTGTTGCAAATTCAAGATGACTTAAGTTATTCTTAAGTCAAATCATTTCAAGATTGATCAAGTTCTTATTGCACTTCATGTACATGTAATTTGTTGTATTTTAGAAACTTGTAATATTCTCCCAAATACCCCCATAGTATCTTAGGAAAATAGTCAAAGCCTTAAACCAAACCATTCATTGATTACTCTTCTTAATTGGGCTTTACAGGGCATTTCAACATATCGAATTTATTTCCATATACCAAAATCTGGGTTTACAAGAGTTCAAAATTGAGAACTGATTTGACATACCAAACTAGTTTCGATCTACCAAATTGCTTGACTGTTGTGAACAACTGAGTCATTCAGTAGACTGAACCATTTTCGGTATACCAAATGACTATCGTTGAGGCACAAATTAGTAGTTGGACACACAATTCCCATTCACTTTTCCTATATATAAAGAGCCCCTCTTGACACAAAAGATACTCCTTGTCTAATACTTCAAGAGTTACCTATTGAGAGTTGTTTTCAAGTCTTTCTCATCATATTTCTTCAAGTTTAGCAAGAGAATCCCAATTCCATTCCCATCCTAATCTTGCTCAATTGTGTATTTTGAAGAGGGAAAAAGAGTAAGAGTTGTAATATTCTTTTTCTTCTAGTGTAAAAGCTTCTCTGATTGTGAGAAGGAAAGGCTGCGATTTTTGCGAGGGTTTCATCAAGGAGTGTGTGGATGCTGATTTGGGGGTGTTGATGAAGTCATTGGTGCTTCCACGTGTTGGATCAAGAGGCTTTTCTAAAGGAGGGATGAATAGAGAAGTATATAAAAATTTAATTTTAATGCTTACTTATTTTTAAGTATTCTTCAATTTTGAGTTAAGTTACAGAGATCAAATAGTTTGGTAATAAAATAAATCAAGCATAGAAGAGATAAGAGACAATGAAGAAGACAAGTAGAATTTATAGTAGTTCTACCAAACCTCGGCCTAATCTACTCCTCGAGATCTCCTTAAGATTTACTAAAACTTAAAACTTACTTGTTAGTTGATGTAACATCTAGGGTTGACTGCAGTGTGTATCTAGAGAATCCAGATATGATGTATCTTGTACTTGAGACTTTGTTATGTAATCTGGATAAGCTGGGACTTAATGTTATTGGAGGCCTTGATTGATGTGTGCTTATTTTCATGGTTTGGCTCTTGTTCCTCTCTAGCTGGATTCAGTAAGGGTCAGGCGAATATAGTAGGCATTAGGACAAGGTGAATATCGGCAACCAGTATTGTAGGCGCGAGTGGCAAGTGGAATTTGCCAGTGCGAGTTGTTGGCATGCAGCCTTGAGTATAGTAGCCATAGTGAAACACCACCTGACATGATCCATGTTTGTCGTTGGATATGCCACCCTGCTAGCACTTGACCTGTCGACATTCTGTTGCCTCACCTACTACACCATTTGCTAACTCGAAGGTTGTCGATCGGGGAAGCTTATTCGTGCCTGGCTTCTCCTACATAAAGGCACAGGAGAGAGAGAGAGAGAGAGAGAGAGAGAGAGAGAGAGAGAGAGAGAACTCAGAGGGGGAGAGGGAGAAGATCCGTTAGAGGTGTATTGCTGGAGGCGCAGGCAGAGTTGCTGGTGAAGCACAGACGCCCAGAGAGCTCGTTGGAATTCACTAGAGTTGTGAAATTATCGCTGAACTCCAACAATACGCATTCCCCTCTTTTTACTTTCCTAGAAGCATGCCTAGGACTGATTTAATTAAGGAAATTAAATTGCATGAGAAATATGAGGAATCCATACTAGTATTGGGTTTTGAGGATTTTCAGAGAATTATCATGATTTATTGAGATTCTCTAATAAATGCATGAGAAGATACATGAATCCATATGCCCTGAATATTTGAATGTGTATTATGATGTATCGTGTATGTTTAGTGGATTCCTGATGAGTTTTTATGGAGTTTTCAGTTGGATTCTCAAGCTCTGAGTTTCTGGTTTTTTTTTCTATAAAACACATAGCACGATTGGTAGGCAAATACTACGAGCGCGGGCTTGTAGTGCGACTAGGTTGCGGAGGTCATTGGTGCGGATGAGCTGCGCGAGCGTCCAGCCCAAATGGCCGATGTGAGCTGAAGTTTCCAGTAAATACAAATGGCTTGTTTCAATGGTTTTTTGAGAATAAAAAATATGATTAAATGCTTATAAATGCATGAAAAATATGTGAGAATAGTTTTTGTAAATGAATTCCCATAATGTATAAGAATTACTTGAAGCAATGATTGCATGAAAATAAAAAGATTATGGAAATGGGCTTTTGATGAGAATAAAGTTTTGAAAAAGGTTTTTAAAGAAATGCATATGTTTTAAAAGGATTTGCTGAGAATTGTATGAACCACATTTAGGCCGATCGGTCGTACTAATAAGAGGTAGTGAGATCTTTGAGTAGTCGAAGACATGCCCTAGGCAATGGTTGTCGAGTTTAGTCCAAGGAGTGAGCCTTGTGATTGTGTAGTGCTACAGGATCTGGGGTATGGTAGACTCAGATTACCCTGAGTGTCGGTGTTGGTCAGGTCTAGGGTTAGAGTCCCCAAGTACTTAGGAACCCTGGGGTGTTGTAAGGACGCACACCACGCATACCTGTGTGGTACTGTAAGGCTGTGGTCAGGGCAGTTGAATTCCTACACGGGATGGTTCACAGTGACATTGCAGTAGGGTTAGGGTTGGAGCCTCGCCAACTACTTGTGGCCAGATCGGTCACTTGTGGCTAGGGTTATAGCACCCGTAAAATTCATTTTGTAATTATTTACATTTTTAATGAATTTATTCTTAGACGGGTGTTACTTTTCTGAGGCCCATTTGTGTAGTTTTGTGCTTTTGGGCTCGGGTCTCGTGGACTGGCTTCTGATTGCGTGTTCCAGTGCATGGTTGGTACTATGCATTTCGGCACTGTGCATGTGGGCCTAGGTGTGGTTCTTTGTGGGCCCGTGTTGTGGGCCGATTGTTGTGGCTGGTGGTTGGGTGGTGGCCGTTGAGCTCGTGTGGGGTGCTGGTGGTTGAGGTGCGTAGGTGAACACATTCTCAGCTACTACGTGCACAGGGCTTTATAAGTCGCTCGTGCCACACTCCTCCATTGCTTGTTGCCTGTCTCCTTCTTCCTTCTTCTTCTCCTCCTCAGGCGCACACCTCTCCTTCCCCACTTCCCGTTCCCTTCCTCCTCACTCTTCTCCCTTCCCCATCCCCTTCTTTCCCTACCCATCACATCCATTCTTCCTCCCCGGTTTCATGGGCTAGCAAGAGAAGGAGAGAGAAGTGAGAGAGGCAGAGGCACCGTGAGGCTCGACGTTGGCGTGGCGGGTGCTCCAGAGGTGGTGGACGCTCTCGTGGACGTCGTGGTCGTCGGAGTCGGCCGGAGGATCGTAGGAGTGCGTTTCTCAGGTACGCACCTCCAACCAATGAGTAGAGAGCATGAAAATAGTAGAAATTGATAGGATTGCATGAAATTTAGGTAAATTTACATTCCTAGAATTTATTGTAAATTTATGAGTATTTATTGTGGTATTTATGGTCATTAATGGTAGTAGTTGAGTTTTGGGTCGTTTTGACCCTCCTACCTTTGCGAATTTATATCTTGATGCATGGTGAATGGATTTTAGTTTTGTTTGTTGGGTTTTGGAGTAGACTCAAGGGTCTACATCTTATGTTTTACGTGAGATTTTTGGTATTTGTTTGGAGGGTCCGATTGAAGGACCCACTTTGGGTCATTTTGAAATATGTAGGTTGGACTATTTTCTGTTTTTCACAGAAATCGGCATACCGAACAATTTCGATATGCTATTTTTCTGTCAATTTTGGTCTTCTGGTCAAAATTTGGTTGTCCAATTATGGATGGTCGACCGAATCAGTGGATTTCGGTCAACCGAATCATGTTCGGTATACCGTTTTTGGCCTGAGTGTTGACTGTTGACTTGATTCGGTCGATCGATCTAGATCGGTTTACCGAACTAGGGATTTTTGGCATACCGAACCTGTTTTCGACATGCCGAATCTGGGCCCATATGTTTTTATAAAATGTGATTTCTGAGGGTGTAGACACCCTGATTTTGAGATGACCCAGAAATGAGTATCCGCATGTTGCTTTGGGATGTGACCAACCAAACCCCAAACCCATTAGCCAGTTAAAAGCCCAATTAGTGAGATCTGTGAGCTGGATTGGCGCACCTTTCAGCCGCACCAACCAGGCGCACCTTTCAGGCGCACCAACAAGGCACACATAGTAGGCGCATCAACAAGGCACACATAGTAGGCGCACATCACTGGCACACCTACCTGGCGCCCAGTCGTTTCCAGGCTGCGGCTGCTGGCTTTCCCTCTTCCAAGGCTATTACCTTTGCAAACGAATGTGCTAAGGAATATTCGAGGCTCTTCGTCTGCGAGGCCCTTCATTTTTCATGAGTTACCCCATGTGAGGATCCCTATATATAGAGGTCCATAGGCAACCATTAGAGCACCTTTTTTTGCTGAGAGAGAAATCCTGAGCGATTCTGTGCATTCAGCAGCTAGCCACCTTTTCCAGCCGCGTTTGCTCGAGCTCCAAAGCATCTCTTTCCGTCCCATAGTGACCCTGATTATCCCAAGGCAACGTGGTCTCATCTTGGGTCTTTATATTCAGAAGGAACATACCAGAAAATAGGTAGGAGCTTGCCTCTTTACTCTGTTTATCTTTAGTTTTGCACAGACCAATATGCTTTGATCCATCTGAATATGCATGAATATTTCATGATGTAATGCTTGTGTTTTCAAGATATT
>JAMKQA010006930.1:0-48111 GCA_024699735.1 Posidonia australis
CATGATTAGAGCATGATCCAGGTTTAGCAAACATTCATCTAACCTTTAGCAAGCATTTGGACTAGAAAGACCGAGTTTCTCGGGCGTACGAGGGTGCCGAACACCTTCCTCGTGCCTAATAGGAATCCTTACCCATCTGCTGGTTAGCAAACATCTAGCCTTCCCATTTGCATCCCATGCATTCATCCTTTTGTGGTTTTCCATGTATTTCCCTTAAAAGACTAGGTGGCAACTCCTTCCCTTTTCTTTTCTTTTTATTTTATCCTATCCTTGCGCCTTCGCCATCCTAGCATGGTTGTGGTCTCCTCCCCACCCCTCCCTTGGGTTGGGCATGGTCATAGGCCTAAATGAACCTTTAATGAATTGAATGGGCCCATGAAAGGCTAAATGGGCCTAAACAAGTCTTGTGGGCCCATGTAAGCTCAATTAGGATTTAATGGGCCTATGTGGGCCTTCATGGGCCCAAGTGGGCTTCCATGAAGTAAATGGGCCTAATGAGGGTTAAAGCTCAGCAACCACATCTCCATCCTGCAAAATCAAAAAATTGGGGTGTCTATAGATGCCCCTCCCTGAGTGAGGTCGGAGGACGAGTAGAACAGAGACCGATGCTCAGGGTTGACAAAGACATCCCACGTGAAACCACAAGCAAGAGTCATTAGTCAGAATAAATACCAGAGGTCCGCCTCAGAGGTCCCACCGCCACAACCAAATCTAAATAGAGGAACAAGCACAAAAGACTAAGAATTGACAAGCTGACGACCAATCAGCTCCTAAGAGACATGACTAGTTATCGCACTTGTCGAGAAAAGCACCGGACAAGACTCATGATGCTTGCCGACCGGGAAATGACAGATCACAGAAGTCATCGAGGTAGTTTGGGCTACCAGCCCACAGAGAGGTAAATCAAAGTTGAAAAGGAGGACACCAGGAATCATCCTAATAGAACGAACCGTGGATGGGAAAATTGAAATGTAAAAGGAACACCAGGATCCGTTCTGTTGAAACGAACCGTGGATGGAAAAATCTCAAATGTAAAGGAACACCAGGATCCGTCCCATGGGAACGAACCGTGGATAGGGAAATTCAAATGTAAAAGGAACACCAGGATCCATCCCATTGGAACGAACCGTGGATAGGAAAATCTCAAATGTAAAAGGAACAACAGGATCCGTCCCATTGGAACGAACAGTGGATAGGAAAATCTCAAATGTAAAAGGAACACCAGGATCCATCCCATTGGAATGAACCGTGGATAGGAGAATCTCAAATGTAAAAGAACACCAGGATCGGTCCCATTGGAACGAACCGTGGATAAGAAAATCTCAAATGTAAATGGAACACCAGGATCTGTACCATTGGAACGAACCGTGGATGGGAAAATTTCAAAAGTAAAAGAACACCAGGATCCGTCCCATTGGAACGAACCGTGGATAGGAAAATCTCAAATGTAAAAGGAACAACAGGATCCATCCCATTGGAACGAACCGTGGATAGGAAAATCTCAAATGTAAAAGGAACACCAGGATCCGTCCGATTGGAACGAACCGTGGACAGGAGAATCTCAAATGTAAAAGAACACCAGGATCCGTCCCATTGGAACAAACCGTGGATAGGAAAATCTCAAATGTAAATGGAACACCAGGATCTGTACCATTGGAACGAACCGTGGATGGGAAAATCACAAATGTAAAAGGACACCAGGATCCGTCCCATTGGAACGAATTGTGGATGGGAAAATCTCAATTGTAAAAGGACACCAGGATCTGTCCCATTGGAGCGAACCGTGGATAGGAAAATCTCAAAATGTAAAAGAACACCAGGATCCGTCCCATTGGAACGAACCGTGAATAGGAAAATCTCAAATGTAAAAGAACACTAGGATCCATCCCATTGGAACGAACCGAGGATGGGAAAATCTCAAATGTAAAAGAACACCAAGATCCGTCCCATTGGAACAAACCGTAGATGGGAAAATCTCAAATGTAAAAGAACACCAGGATCCGTCCCATTGGAACGAACCGTGGATAGGAAAATTTCAAAAGTAAAAGGAACACCAGGATCCGTCCCCTTGGAACGAACCGTGCATAGGAAAATCTCAAATGTAAAAGGACACCAGGATCCATCCCATTGGAACGAATCGTGGATGGGAAAATCTCAAATGTAAAAGGAACACCAGGATCTATCCCATTGGAATGAACCGTGGATAGGAAAATTTCAAAAGTAAAAGGACACAAGGATCCATACCATTAGAAGGAACCATGAATGGGAAATCTCTAAATGTAAAAGGAACACTAGAATCCATCCCATTGGAACGAACCGTGGGTAGGAAAATCTCAAATTGTAAAAGGAACACTAGGATCCGTCCCATTGGAACAAATCGTGGATGGGAAAATCTCAAATGTAAAAGAACACCAGGATCCGTCCCATTGGAACGAACCGTGGATAGGAAAATCTCAAATGTAAAAGGACACTAGGATCCGTACCATTGGAATGAATCGTGGATGGGAAAATCTCAAATGTAAAAGGACACCAGGATCCGTACCAATGGAACGAACCGTGGATGGGAAAATCTCAAATGTAAAAGGACACCAAGATCCGTCCCATTAGAACGAACTGTGGATTGGAAAATCTCAAAATGTAAAAGAACACCAGGATTTGTCCCATTGGAACGAATAGTGGATGGGAAAATCTCAAATGTAAAAGAACACCAGGATCCGTCCCATTGGAACGAACCATGGATGGAAAAATCTCAAATGTAAAAGAACACCAGGATCCGTCCCATTGGAATGAACCGTGTATGGGAAAATCTCAAATGTAAAAGAACACCAGGATCCGTCCCATTGGAACGAACCGTGGATGGGAAAATCTCAAATGTAAAAGAACACCAGGATCCGTCCCATTGGAATGAACCGTGGATGGGAAAATCTCAAATGTAAAAGAACACGCCACCTTTTCTGGCACAGAAGTTGTGAAGATTTCCTTCGTCCAGATTGGGGCAATAAAACGAGATACTCGGCTATTATCTTGGTGGTCCCTAATGCTAAGCCGAAAGGTAGAAGAAAGCAGAGTCTGGCACTAGTCTTGCACATGTTGTCAGGGTGACGATCTTCGTTCCGCATCAACCATGATCAATCAATCAAGATTGTCTCTGGTTCTCTTGGAGCCCGAGGTTTTGGCAAAGAGCATCCGGCTCGGGGCGGCACTGTAGATTGGCCAGGTCTCTTCGACTTCGGCTTCATAATCTACTGTGCAACTCTTCCCCTCTACGACTGCAAGATCTTTTGATCGCATGGAGCCACTGAGCAGGCGAGATAGCTCCTTAGTCATAATGTAGGAGCTTAAGGGTTTTTTCTAGAATCATGCTGGTATTTGCCCTTGAATGAAAGAATCTTGCTGGTAACCAAACTGCCACATCACACGGATTGGGTGATATTCCACTCCACCAGTCAATCCTGGCAGGATGACAAGCCGCATGTCTGTTGTATTGAAAAATGCTTCAAAGTTGCAAGAAGTTGATGGAGTAATGCGCCATATGATCTTCTGTTCTGTTAGGCTTTGTAATCGCTCGTTCTCCTTTTGAACTAAGGTGAGGGTGTGCGCGTGGCCACTTTGGCAATAGGACTCAAAGGCTGATTGCTGTGGGTGCAGGACTGCTACACCCAAATGTGTAGCCATCCATACTTGTACAAAAGTTCCACAGCCGTAGAAGTGCCGACAGCGCTGCAATGAACAATCTAGTGCACGATAAGTTTCTACTAGGATAACTGGAGCCAGATCCATCTGCTGGGTGGCAAATGCCAAAGCAATCTCAGCGACTTCAATACCCACAACCATCCGACCATGGCTGAAGATCAGCTCTCCCAGGAAGCGGACAACAAAGCCTTCCAACCATAGATCATCGCCTAAGGAGGTGCGCATTCTGGCCACTTTGTCAAAGTAAGCTAGTTTCAGCATGGGAGAGAGTTTGTCTAAACAAATGAGCTGATGACCACATTCGCTAGTTAATAGGCCAGTTAGCTCGCACAAGACTGAGGAATACCCGTCACACCGCATGAACACGGTGGGTCCTAGGAACCTCTGTAGGCAGCAAATTCTATGGACCTCCTCTAAGGCTAGGGTCAGTTCGATCCTCCAAAAGCAAAATATGTGATGATCCAACTTCCAGAATCGGGCAACTGCACACAGAAAATAACAAGAAACCTCCACCTTTGCGATATCCAGAAGCTTTGTAGAGATTCCCCAAATCCACAGCTTGTCACGATCACTTTCAGTTAATTGTTTGATCTAAGCCTTGAGAACATCTGAGCACTATGTGGGCACAACCATTGTGGGGTAACCCATGATCTGTAGGGCACCTCAACTTTCTTGGCTCGAGACTCCTCAGAAGTGGTAAACGATCTCCTAACAGGGAATTGTTGAATGGATTAAATCTTGTGCACAATCTTGAGGGAAGGTCCTGGTTACCAATTGGTTTTAACCAGGTACCCAAGTAATGAGATATGACCAGCAAATCTGGGCGAATTGGAACTATTGGATGACTGTTACTGTCGGCCGACTACTAGGGATCTTCGACCTGTAGAGCAGCTGACATGCCCCCGGTCGAGTGTTGGCTCAAAGAGTCTAACCATAGGACAATTGACATGCCCCTGGTCGACATGGATGACTCTTAACCAATCAGAGCAGCTTTCATGCCCCTGGTCAAGTACTGGTTCAGTGTGGTCAACCATAGGACAGTTGACATGCCCCTGGTTGACATAAATGGTCCCAAACTAACCAGAGCAGCTTAGATGCCCCTGGTTTAAGTGATGTCCTCTTGATTCTCTTCAATTGAAAGACGTTGTCGCATTCAAGACAAGAGAGCCAAGTGACACTCTACGACATTTATTAGGATGATGTTTACAAGAAGAAATATATGCATGCTAAATGATTTGTTGGATCTTATTGGTGCCCTCAGCTTTGGGATGCCTATTGCCAAGTACAAAGGAATGGCAACTCCAGACCTCATGAGACTCTATCCAAGACCCTAGTTGTTGGGTGGCTCTCTGGAAACGGGTCACTGTGTTTTGGGCTCCATTCCAAACTCCACTGGACCATACCCCTGCTTTTTATTTTAATTATTCTTTATTCTCTCCCTCATAGGCATGTGGGTTCGCCCTATCCCTGGCTTGAAGGTAATAGGTACCTGGGCTATGGTGGGGAGCTACTGCTTGTTTAAAGGGGTGGCTAGGGCCTTTTGGACATTTCTCCCAAGTATTCACTCTGACTCCTCTGCAAGATAAACTTGAGGGATAGGGTTACCCGACTCACCTCTCTCTTTAGGGCGGACTTCTATCAGCGACTTCTATCTTCTTATTCTTTTATGCCCTTTCACAGATATTTTATTTTTATTTTCATTTCACACGCTCTCATTCTCACCCCTAACATTTTATCTCCCTCTTGGAGGTGTAGGGTCCACGAAGAGCTTGGAGACTTCGCCCAATTCACAGTGAAGGTGGCTCCCTCATTCTCTAGGTTCCTGAATAGTATCTTCCTGAGGAGGTGCTACACATTCCCAACATTAGCTGGCTTATCCCACCTATCATCATAGGGCTAAGATCCATGCATGTGATGACACAAGCAAACCACACCCTATGTATGCATAGTGTGTGTTGTGATGCAAAGTTACGTGGATGAAAGAAGATCATGAATGCATGCATAGAGGTGAGCGTTGGTGTCGCAGAGTGAGGACATGCTGTTTATGATCACTGATAGTACTTTTTCAGGTAGCATGAATTAATTGGCTCTGACTGTTCGATGCAGTCCATGTCCTCTAGGAAGACAGCCTCTAATGGTGTTTCAAAATGGTCACTGTATCCCTAGTTTTCTTGTATGCACCCTTGATGATTCCTGGCTTTGATATTTCTGAGCCTGTGTTTGACTGTTCTACCTCTGATGAACAAAAGCTCTTACTATCATGTTGTCTCTGTACAGCATGTGCAACAGGTGGCCAGCTGTGCTTTGTTTGACTGATGTGAATGCTGCCACCCGAGTTCCCTCTTGAGCCTAGCTCAGGATCTCCTTCTTTTGGACCCCACTGCTCAAGTGGGCCATGGTCTGATAGTACCACCTAGACCCACCTCTCGGCTGATAGGAGATAAACTCCTCTAGTCTAACACTCAAAGACTTGTTCTCTTCAAGGGTCAAGATTGTAGACTGACCCAGTGCAACTACTTGTTCCTCTGTTTCCTTGATCATTACAGCCATCCCTTTCTTGCGCCTCAGTTCATCCTACGCATCTTCGACCAGTACCGATAACTACTCCTAAAATAGAATCTCCAGATCATTAAGCATGTTATCCACCTAAGCTACCATGGCACATCCCTCATCTTCATCAGAAGAGAAATCCACATAATACGCGTTGGTAGTCCTCTACACCTCAGGTTCTGATTCTGGCTGCCCTGGCTGTAATCCCCTCAAAACGAGCTATTGTTCTGAAGCTGTTACTGCTGATTCTGCCCTTGCTGCATCCCAAACTACAACCAGATTAGTAGATAGACCTTCTGTTGACTCTAGAGGCGGCAATGTTAGCATGGCTCTCCCCGGAGACTCGGATGGTGTTGAATCCCCTCTGTAGTCCATAATTTCCCCTTCCGAGTAGTAGTCCTCTATGCATACCCATTCTAGCTCACTGATCGGCTTATTTGGCTCGGGCTTTGCAAGCATCAAACTCCGATTGGGATCCAGCAATCCCGCATAGACAAAATTGTTTAAATCTCGTGGAATAATGAGCTTTTGAAATTTACGACGCTTTGTGTATCTGTCTTGCGGCTTGCGCTCGTATCCCAGTCCTTCAAACTTGCGTCTTCTATTCGCAACAATTGGTTCTGCGATTCCTTGGCCATTCCGCTCGAGAGGTGCTCCTTTCTCGTACTCCTGTCTCTGACACAGATTCTCGACCATCGAAAAGGGGTTGCCAAAAGCAGCCAAATGACTGGCACGCTCAAGAATCGGAATAAAATTGACCAGTTCAAAACGATCGACATGGTAGAGCATATCAGACGGTCTGGAGTCAAAATGGATAGTACAGAGCGACACTAAAGAGACTGCAGAATTAGAAGGCTCAATGAAGGATTGACTCAACTGATAAGAGAATGGATCTGAGACATCATGGATGAGGAAAGAAGGATCGAAAGATTCAACCTCATCCGAAGAAAGGAAATGCACACCCGAGGTTCTTGGCGCATGCTCAGGCAAAGGCTGGCTAACCATACTACTAGGTGTGGATGCAGATGAGTGTGGTGTCCATGCAGCGGGCCTAGGCTCTGCCTCCTGTGTGTTAATGGTGATAGCCTTGCGGTCAATTAAGTTTTGAATAGCATTTCGAAGTGTATAGCAATTATCCGTAGAGTGCCTGGCGACTCTATGGTAACTGCAAAATAAATTCGCCTTAAACCATGGTGGAATCGGGTTTGGAGGTGGGCAGATTTCTGGAAGCATCAGTAATGATGCTACCTTAGGAAATATGATGCTCAGCGGCTCAACCAGAGGAGTGTAGTCTCTCTCAGGTCATGGGAATCGCCTAGGTCCCAGGTAACGCCCTTGCCTTGCCGGTGTTGGCTGGTAGACTGGCTCAGCGGTGGTAGTGATTTGTGAAGTGCGTGGTGCTCTAGATGCAGCACAATAAATGACCTGATTCTGAGCTGACGGGCTCACCATATTGGCTGGCATAGCAGGAGCTCCTATGTATGCCACAGTGTTCATAGCAGACTCTTTCTTCCGGTCGAATCCAGTGTTAGATCCATTGTTGCCATTGTTATTGTTACTGGATCCACTGGTAGCCATCGTCTGCTTGGCGAATGCTACAAGCACGGGGAAGTGAAGATGGACTGAATGCTCAATAGAGCCCCAGTTGCTGGCTGTGCTCCTTTTAATGATTTCAATAGACTCCTCGTCAGAGCATCTATTGCGTACTTGTGATGCGAGGGCTTGCCAGTGCCCGACATACTCCCCGAATGGCTCGTGGGGCTTCTGCTTTGTTGCGACTAGGTCCTCGCGCTTTGGGACCATGTCAAGATTAATGGAGTACTACTCCAGGAAAGCTTGACTCAGATCGTTCCAAGTTCTGATGGTGGTCATATCCAGTGATGTGAACCACTTCAGAGCTGGACCGGTAAGACTTTTCTAGAAAAGGCGAATAAGAAGTCGCTCGCTAGCCTGGAGCTGAGCGAGATCGCCAGAGTACCCCTTAAGATGCGAAATTGGGCAGCCTTTCCTGTTGTATTTCTTGCATTCCAGGATATGGAAGTTCGGTGGGAGTACTGCCTCTGGAAAGTAGCAGAGGTCCCGGAATGAGAAAGACTGGTAGTCCCTGCCCTGCACTTGTAGGAGAGCCTTCTCTAGGTCGTTCATCCTAGCGCAAAGTGCATTAGGCGTTGTTGCTGTCATCAAGTGTGCAGCTGGGGCGGGTCCCACATACACGGTGTCTATGGCACCCATGTGCTCCTCCAGATCTACCATCTCGTCAACTGGTGCTGTGGCGTGATGGCCAGCGTACCCGTGTGTGTATGCTAGTGGTGGTGTGCATGCTGAGGCCTGAACCTGATGCAAAGGTATTGAAATGTTGTGTTGTGTGGTGCATGTAGTTGTGTGTGGGAGCAACAGCTGCTGTACCAGTATGGTCAGGTTCGTAGGCCGATGTACTCCTACCAGCCTAAGAGGCTGACCACCAATTGCCAGAGGAAGATGCTGTGCATGCTGTGGATATGATGCTATAGGCAGAGTGGCTAAGCCCGTCGTCGAAACAGTAGGAAGTTGTGGCAACAGCTGCAATGGTAGAGTGACTGGTGCTGCATGAATGGCCTGAGTAGGCAGAATAGGATCCTCAGGAACTAGACAGACAGGCGCAGTCAAAGTGGGATCCAAGGAAAAAGCCATGTTCTGCAGCCTCTAAGTAAGGGCTAGAAGCTGCTAAGACTGTACAGTGGCAGAACCATTAGTAGTAGTACCGAGGGTCGGAACAGCAAGCGGCAGGGATGTCAAAGGGGGCTGGAAGTTCAAGTAGGATACAGGCTGGATCCCTATCGAAGAGACCATCGCAGCAAACTAAGCATCATGTGAATGAGGGTCAATAGCAGGACAGGGCACTATTTGATCAGATACCTTCGAAGTTGTTACAGTGACTACCTCCGTAGTGGGCTCCAGACCATTGAAGCTCTACCAGTGTCTCGAAATCAGAGGACGAGGAGCTCCAGGTGCCGGGAAGAAGCGGCCATGGAGCGATGAAGGAACAAGTGATTACAAGGCAAAAGAGGGAGGATGGGCAGAAACAAGATTCCCCTCCAAACAGCTGATGCAGAGATCTCAGAAGCTCGCTGGGTCATGATGGACTGCGAACGGGTGAGGACAGGGTTGCAATTGCAAATAAAAGGACGATGCCTACGTGGAGCTATCGTCAGAATCGACGAATAGCTCGGGAAGAGACAGTCAAGAACAATACCTCAAGAACGATGTCACAGAAAGGAACTCCTAGGCTCAGAACAAGGAACTCGCAAATAACTCAAATCCTGGCAAAAGGAAAAGAACCTAAAGTGTCAGTGGAAAAGAGAGAATGAGTGAAAAAGAGTGAAGACAAGACAACACAAGAAAATAAGTTAGCTATGCAATTGTTTGTTAGGATGGCATGAATGGCACACATGCACATGAATGCTACTAACATGCTCTCTCTCACCATGTATGTCCCACATGGGGCTGACCATATGGGATGCACTCATGGGCTTGGGTTTTTCAACTCTAGTCAGAAAATAAGGTCCTCGCTCTAAATCCTGGCCACAGCGCAGGCAGTAAACGAGTGGTGCGTTGGTGGCCTTGTCTCCTGCAGTAGCATGGAGCTGTACCCTCTACTAGCACCGACACGACCCTGGACAAGGGGGGACAAACTGGCAACACGTCCTACACCAAAGCTATAGAACGGGCTGCTAGGATCGTCGTTCGCAAACTATGGGTAGACCGAGAGGAGAAGATGCATGCCCTATATGATAAAACATGCGATATGCTTTGGTGTCTTTTACTTGCATTTTATTAAACCAGAGGGGATTGTGGGCATTCGTCCCTAGTTAGTCCTTATTAATTGTTCAACTGAGTTTGTGTGTTTTATTTTGACCAGATAGGGTGGCAAACATGTCTCTACTCTCCTAATCATGGCAAGTTTAAAAAGAAGGGGAAAAACACACAATTATGGCATCCAAGAGTCAGACAAAAGGCGTAAACATGGCATGTGCTTGTGTTGTGCTCAAGTAAGTGAATAAAAGCAAGTATCGACAAACAGAGCATGAATTAGATCAAGTGCATGTGTGGTGGCATAGTAATAGTGTAAAGAAAGAAAAAACGGCGTGTTCAGTCAAATATGTATAAGCAAATATGATCAAACAAACAAGCATAATGTAAACAGACCAAACACATGTAGGGAAACTAGAACGAAAGCTAGAATCTAATTATCCCCAGCGGAGTCGCCAGTTCCTGTGACCATGCCGGTGCAACCCTTGCACGGCTCTCCAACTACTCAGTGTGCGGAAACACACGACGAGATCCGATACGGTCACAGTGAAAATGGTGAATACAAAATAAGAGACTAGACCCAGAAACACCAAGGGAAGATAAAAAGGATAAGGAAGGGAGTCTCCACCTAGTCTTTTAATGGAAAGACGAGGAAAACCAAAAAACAAAGGAAAATCGAGAAGCAAAGAAGATGCAGAATGTATGTGTGTGCTCCGTGCCTAATGGATAATGCACAAATGAATGCGGGCCAGAGAAAGGGTAAGGATTCTGGTTACGCATGGGGAAGGGGTTAGGCACCCCCATGTGCCCAAGAAAACTCGATCTTTCTAGGATTCCTACTCAATGGTCTATGGATGTATGCTTGCTTGTTCTATATGCTCATGCATGAAGATGTCTGAAAACATGCCAAATCAAAGAGATAAGAAATGAAACAAAGGGAAAAGTTAATCCGAGGGTCAAATGTAGGCATTGAGAATGCCACTTTACTATATGCCATTGAGCGATGAGGAAAATCGTGAAAATCGAGAAATTCTCGGAAAGCGTCTCGCAAAACAGTGAAAATTGGGATAAATCAGAGAAAATCGAAAAGGGGAAAATAATCCTCATTTCGGGACCATGTCGGCTTTGACAAGCCTTTTACATTATGCCCTCGGGTGATGGAAAACCAAAACAAGTCAAAACCATGGAAAATCGGGGAAAATCCAGCGGGGAGTAAACCAAGTCGAAATCAAGCTAGGAAAACATACGCACGGATTGGGTGGCTGATCCAGTGCCTCCGACGATGGCTAATCCAATGGCTGGGGCAGCTTGGGTGGCTGATGATCCAGTGATGAGATGGACTGGAGGCTGAGCTCAGTGAGTAAGAATGGTTCAAGTTGAATTCATGGGAGATTGGTGAAGAAATGAGTGAGTTCAGTGAGAAGGCAGGCTTATGTGATTTTGGTAAAAAAAAATGGTAAATGATTTATGTATGTGGAGAAGGAGAAATAAAATATGGATTGGAAGAAAAGAAATGGGTTAAATTGATCATGGTGGGCCTTTATGGGCTTTTTGGTTCAATTTGGGCTTAATGGGCCCATATGGGCCCCCACAAGCCCAAATGGGGCCAAATGGGCTAAATGAACCTTTAATGAATTGAAAGGGCCCATGAAAGGCTAAATGGGCCTAAACAAGTCTTGTGGGCCCAAGTAAGCTCAATTAGGATTTAATGGGCCCAAGTGGGCTTCCATGAAGTAAATGGGCCTAATGAGGGTTAGAGCTCAGCCACCACATCTCCATTCTGCAAAATCAGAAAATTGGGGTGTCTACAACAACCAGGAGGCAAGAGTTGCCCGTGCATCTGTGTAGGAGTTTTTGGCTCTACTCATGAAGGAGAAGCGCACTTCTTTGAACTCCTTAACGAGCTGTAAGAGATATTTGTGATATGACACGAGCTTTGGATCCTTGGTTTTCCATTCACCATTGATCAGGGATATGACTAACATGGCATCCCTATGCAACTGTAGCTTCCATGCGCCATGCACCAATGCGATTTGCAGTCCCATGATGCACGCCTCGTACTCGGCTTTGCTGTTGGTGCACTTGAAAGTGAGCTTTCTAGAGAAGGGGGTGATTTGTTGCTATGGTGTCGACAATACCACGTCGATTCCTCTCCCGCTCTTGTTGACTGCTCCATCAAAGTATAGGTGCCTCCGGGACCTATCTATTGGCTCCTCAGAGTCTGTATCCCCCATGGCGAACAGGATGTCTTCATCCAGGAACTGTGTCTGCATTGGCTTGTATTCTGGCAATGGTAGGTCAGCTAGGTGGTCCGCTACTGCTCGCCCCTTCATTGATTTCTGTGTTACAAATGTAATGTCATACTGAGATAGCATCACCTGCCACTTCACGCATTGTCCCATTAATGCTGGCTTTTGGAACAAGTACTTCATGGGGTCATGCTGGCACAGGAGAAGGACCGGATACGCCATCATATAGTGCCTGAGCCGTTGGGTGGCCTGGACAAGGGATAGACAAATCTTCTTGATGGGATTGTACCTAGCTTCACAATCGTTGAAAATCTTGCTCAAGTAGTAGATGGCTCTCTCCCTACGTCCAGTATCATCGTGTTGCCCAAGGACTGCGCGCATGGAGTGCTGGGTGGTGGAGAGATATAGCAAGAGAGGTTGTCCTGGTGTGGGTGGAACCAGGACCAGAGGTTTTGTAAGGAGCTGCTTGATTTTGTCGAATGCAGCTTGACACTCTTCATTTAAGTGGATCTGTGCATTCTTTCTTAACAGCTTCAAGATAGCCTCACTGATTGGTGAAAGTTATGCGATGAACCAACTAATATACTGTAATTGGCCTAATAAGCTCCGAACTTCTTTCTCAGATGTAGGAGGAGGCATATCGATGATGCCTCTTGCTTTGCTAGGGTCAACCTCGATTCCTGTTTGACTGATGATGTATCCCAGAAGCTTGCCAAAAGACACCCCATATAAGCATTTGTTGGGTTTTAGGCAGAGCTTGTACTTTTTGAGGCGATTAACCAATTTTCTCAAACAACCTAGGTGCTTCTCAGGCTCTTTGGACTTGGCAATCATATCATCTACATAGACATCTATTTCCTGATGCATGAGGTCATGGAAAATTGCAGTCATTGCCCTTTGATAAGTTGTGCCTGCATTTTTGAGCCCAAATGGCATTACATGGTAATAGAAAACTCCTCAAGTGGTGCTGAAGGAGGTCATCTCCATATCGTCCTAGGCCATTTTGATCTGGTTGTACCCCGAGAACCCATCCATGAATGATAACATTTTGTGTCTGGCTGTGTTGTCTACCAAGACATCAATGTGAGGTAGTGGGAAATCGTCTTTGGGGCTAGCCTTGTTGAGGTCTCTGTTGTGATGCACATACGGACCTTCCCATCTTTCTTTGGCACTGGGACAACATTTGCTAACCATTCTGGGTACAACACCACCTTGAGGAAGTTCACTTTGTGCTACTTCATGATTTCCTCCTTGAGTTTCAGGACCCATTGAGGTCGCCATCTCTTGATTTTTTGCTTGATGGGCCTCTCATTAGGCTTCAAGGGTAACTTGTGTACCACCACTTCGACATCCAGGCCGACCATGTCCTCATAACTCCAGGCAAAGACATCTGTGTAATCTTCAAAAATGCTATGAAATCTGCCCTAGCTAGTGGTGATAGCTTAGCACTGATGAGTACCTCCTTTACATCCTCTATTGTGCCGATGCTCATCCATTAAGTTTCTTTCCTCGACATGCATAGTTAGACCCTCTGGATCATTGTCGTAGGGCTGGAATACAGTTGCCTCACCGTCTTCGTCCATGTCATCATCCTCCTACTCATAAGCGATGAGCCTTGATATGATTTCCACTTTGAAGGATGTATCAGTGACATCAAAAGAGAGGATGTGCTCTGATTTCTGCCCCTGATGATTCTTCATGATAGTCACACTGACTTTGGTGTTCTTATATCTGCACTATGTGACTTCTGGCTCTTTAACAATGGACTCTACTAATTGGCCGGGTTGCTCTGTTTCCTTGACTCTTGATATTATTTTTTGATTTTTTTTGGTTTTTTGATTTTTTTGGGTTTTCTTGATTTTTTGATTTTTTTTGGATTTTCTGTAGTATGTACAAGTGGTGCAATTGACTGATAGTTGTCCTACTGCTGACTAATAGGAGTGATGCCGCCTGGTTTCCCTCCTGAGCTTAACTCTGGGTCTTTTTTTGTTTGACTCTCATCTTGCTTAAGGTGAGGCTTCTTCTACATATACCATCTAGACCCACTTCTCGACTCCAAAGAGATTAACTCTAATGGTCTAGTGGGTTCTGGTTGGGAACCAACTAGGACCATGATGGATGAGTGGTCTGATTGCTGGTGGGGGGTTGCTGGCTCTGATTCTAAGGCCCTTAACTTTCCTTTCATCAGCCTCTGATGCTCGGCTGCGTCCTCGGCTAACATTGACAACTGCTCTCAGAATAAAAGCTCTAGGTCACTGACTTGCTCACTCGCCTGACCTGCCCTATCAATTGTCTCATCCTCTGCCATGATGCAATCAGAACATTGGACAACAATCTGTTCTTTCACTGCCTCATCTAAACTGTGGACCTCTACTGAATGGATCTGAGACTGCTGTGAAAAATGCCCCTGATTGACCGACTGCACTGACAGATCTACTGATGCCACTACTTGCAGGACTATCTCTATGGGGCTCGTTGTTGGGGCGGTGGCTGATGTCGTCAAAGTGCCTATCGTTTGTTGAGACTGTGGTTGCACCAACTAGTGTCGGCTCCTCTCTACAGTGGCCTGACTCTGATTGGGATCAAGAATCCCTACATTGGCAAATAATGGTGAGGTTCGATGGAATATAATCTTCTTGTACCTCCTGGTGTGCGCATATCCGTCTTTGTGCGACTGCCACTCGAATCCCAGACCCTCGAACTCTCGCCTCTCCTCTGCCTTGATAGGCTCAGAGATTCATTAGTCGTGTCGCCCGACTGGTGTCCTCTTCTTGTATCCTCATTTGCGACATACATTTTCAATCATTTGAAGGGGATTGCCACGAACGGTCAGGTAACTGACACGCTCGAGAGCCAGAATGTAATTGACAGGCTCGAAGCGATTGACTTGGAACATGACGTTAGACGACTTAGGGTCGAAGTGGACGGTCTGGAGGGAGACAGCGGAGACCGACTCGACCTTTTCTTTATCAAGATCTTCCGCCATGACAACAACTATGTCATTACCCTAGCAGAACTTAACCATACGGTGAAGGGTCGAGGGGATCAACTGATGCTTGTGCAGCCAAGGGCACCCAAGTAGAAGATTAAAAGAGGGCTCCAGATCCACAATATAGAATTCGACGTCGAAGACGACAGGCCCTATAGTGAGAGGAATAACCAGCATCCCGAGCACATTGTGATGCATGTTATCAACGGTCGTCATTCCCTTTGTGACTGGTATGATATCCTCGGCTTTGAATCTGATTTTGTTTGCTGTGCGCAAAGGGCAGACATTAAGGCCCGTGCTGTTATCAACCGAGGTGTGGGGAATTCAGAAGCTTTGATATTGTGCCGTAATGAATAGAGGCTGGTTATGATTGACTCCTACTGGAGGCAATTCCTCGTTGGAAAAGGAAATGACATTGGGCTCTGTAATCATGCCCACCATATTCTCAAGAGCGGACGGTTCTATGGTGGGGGAGTCGTGAGCAGCCTGAATGACCCTGAGGAAGGCCTCACGATGTTCCACTGAAGTATGGATGAGATCCCAAAAGGAGATATCAGCCTTAACCTTCTTCAGTTGAGATGTAAAGTCGACAGAGGGCTACTCTTGTCGGGTCGATGAGGTAGGGACAGAACAAGGGACCATCCTGGAAGGTTGGGTGGCTGGTTGTAGAAGGGAAGACACTAGACAGGCAGGCTGGGCTGCTAGCGTTGGTGGCCTATTATCCTCCCTGACCTGGTGACTTCTACAAACATTTCTACGACATAGTCGTAAGGTACATAGTGAGTGTCCCTCGTCAGGTGGACGATTAAGGGGGTACATGCCTCTAGCTCCAGCAGTGTCGACAACGAACTGACACAAAGGTGGTTTGGTTGGAGAGGGTGCTGGATAGGATGTTGTACAAGAGGATGCCAGACCGAAGGTTGGACATGATACAGGACAAGAGACTAGACAGGTGACTAAACAAGAAAAGTAGACATGGGTCAGGCTAGCAGACAAATAGGTGACCCAGAGTGCGTGGTTGATGGTGCGGTGGTCCGCTCTGCCCACGCATTCAACCATATCATATCGACGACTGACTCGAAACCAGCACGACTCAAACGAAAAAATGAGTGGGGAAAGGCTCATCAACAGTATGAATTAAATCAGTGGGGTCTACCATGGATGTCATAGACCCAGAAGTAGAGAGGAAATGGTCTCCTAAGGTCCCTGCTCCTGTTGAGTTGTTATGCGCAGGAATGGGCTAGTTGACAATGTTGGGGAAGGTTAGTGGTGCTAGTGCATGTGGTGGAGGTGGTGCTGGTGCGGTGTGTGCCTCCTAGGTGTCGATGATGATGACCTTGCAGTCAATCAAATCCTGAATGGCACTCCGAAGGGCCATGCAATTGACCGTCGAATGACCCATACGGTAGTGGAAATTGCAGTGGAGGCTCGTGTTATACCACCCCAATAGAGAGTTTGGCAGGGGGCAGACCTACGAGAGTTTCAAGAGTGACACCACCTTAGGGATGATGGTGCTCGGTGGTTCAACAAGTGGGGTGTACTGTCAGGCAGCACGTTGAGGCCTTCTTTGCCCTTGGCAGGGTCCTTACCGGACCGGTGCTGCGGGATACACTAGCTGGGCGGTGGTGGTGATTTGTGCAGTGTGTGGTGCCCTAGGTGTAGGTGCATAGACTAATTGACTCGGGCCTAGTTGGTTCACAACATTGACAGGCATGGCGAGTGACCCTACGTATGCTACGGCAGGCTTGGGAGGATCCCGCCTCTTAGGATAACTAGTGCCAGTGGTGTTGCGAGTGCTGCTGTTCGCCTGGTGATCCAGGGATGCGGCTTGTTTGGCAAAAGTGGCGAGTGTAGGAAAGCTACGACTGCAGAGGGAGCTCTCTACATGCGCACCTTCCCGAATCAGAGATGGGAAGGTGGTGACAGGTTGAATGCTCAACAGAGCCCCAACATCTGGCTACGCACCTCGAATAATGATTTCGATAGACTCCTCATCAGAGGGCCTATCTCTTACTTGTGATGCCGTGCGCCAGCGGCCGACATACTCCCCAAACGGCTCGTGGGGTTTCTGTCTCGTGGCGACAAGGTCCTCCTTCTTTAGGACCAAGTCAAGATTGAATGCATATTGGTCCATGAATGCCTGCGAGAAGTCGTTCCAAATCTAGATCGAGCCCATGTCAAGCGACGTGAACCACATGAGGCCTGGACCGATGAGACTCTTCTGGAAGAGGCAGATCAGTAGCCTCTCGTCAGCCAGGAGCTGAGCGAGATCTCCACAATATGCCCTAAGATGTGAAATGGGGAAACCCTTACCATTATACTTGTCGAAGTCCAGGATTTGAAAATGCGGTGGGAGTGTCGCCTTTGGAAAGTAACAGAGGTCCCGAAATCTGTAGAGTTGGCAGTTGCTTCCCCGCACTTGTGGAAGTGCTCTCTCCAGGTCACCCACTCTAGCGTGGAGGGTATCTGGAGTTGATGCTAACAAAGGTCACGTAGTAGGGGGAACAACCGCATATGCTGTTTGGGCCGCACCTAAGTGCTCCTCCAGGTCCACCATCATGCCACCTGGTGTCGAGGCATGATGGCCAGCATATCCGTGCAAGATTGTTGGATGTGATTGTGGAAGTGAATGTGCCTGAACCTGATGGTGTAGGAGAGGAGGATGAGTGGAGAGTAGTGTGGCAGTGGGTGCCAAGTGTGGGAGTAGCAGCTGCTGTAGTGGTACGACACCAGGCTGTAGGCTCTGTGGATGCTGTACTTCAGCCAACCCAAGGGGCTGGTACCCGATGCTGGAGTAGAATGCGGCGTAGAGAGGTGGTGTGTCTAGGGCGATGGTGTAACACCTCATGTGAGTACAGTGAGGAGCTGGGGTGAGGGATGAGGCGGTGATGCCGATGACTAGAACTCCGGAGAAGGCTACCGAGGAACCTTAGGAACATTGGGGTCTATGGTACACTGAGTAGCGAAGGCCATGCCCTCGATCTTCTGGGTAAGGGCCAACAGATATTCTGCCTGCGCAGCAGGAGATCCCTCAGGGACGGTGAGGGATGGCATTGTTAGAGGTCTAGATGTCAAAGGGGGGACAACTATGGGTTGCCCTTGCGGCAGGGAAACCGCAAAAGATGTTGCCACAGTAGGCTGGGCGCTAAAAGAGAAGGAACCCTAAGAAATGAGGCCGTCAGTGATACATCTGGAACCCAAGCAATGATGGACTCAGCGCTTGGCTCCAAACTGGCCATAGTCAGTGGATGTCCCACAAGGTAAGGGACAGAACCTTCGTGATGCACGAAGGGGACAGAGTGAATAGCTAAAGAGACAGCAAGGGTATGAGGGACTGAAAATGGAGTGTCCTCATGAGCAACAGTGATGGAAAGAGACTCACTAGTGCGCTGGGCCATGGCTGATCAAGAACGGATGAGAATCGGACTACGATGGCAAACAAGGGGATGAATCCTAGGATGAGTGTAGACACCCCCATATGCTTGCAATTGGACAAAACCATAACAAGACCCTAAAAATTCTAAAAAATCAAACAAAACCATAAAACCCTAAATAAACCACAAAAACAATTAAAACCCCTCAAAAAACCCAAAAAAAACCAAACAAAACCCTAAAAACCAATCAAATCCCTAAAAATCAAACAAAACCCTAGAAAATCCTAAAAACCCTTAAAACCCTAGAGAAACCCAAACAATACCCTAAAAACCCCGAGAAAATCCTAAAAACCCAAACAAAATCATAAAACCCTAAATAAACCATAAAAACCTTAAACAAATCCTAAAAAACCCTAAAAACCTAAACAGAACTCTAATCCAAACCCTTAACCCTAGATTAAACACTAATCCAAACCCTAAACCCTAGGTTAAGACCTAAACCAAATTCAAAACACTAATTCAAATCCTAAACCTAAGTCAAGCCATAAACCATAAGTCAAACCCTAATGTCAAACTCCAACAACCTTAACCACTTCCCACTTCACTCTAACCACCTTAACCACTTCCCACTTCTCTTTAACCACCTTAACCACTTCCCACATCACTCCAACAACCATAACCACTTCCCACTTCACTCTAACCACCTTAACTACTTCCCACTTCACTCCAACAATATTAACCACTTCCCACTTCACTCTAACCACCTTAACCACCTCCCACTCTAACCATAACAACCAACCAAACCATGGCAAGCCTATAAATAGCCCCCATTCGCAAGTGAAAAGAAGGTTGAAACTTTTGAGAGGAGAGCTCCCCATGCTTTTTGCCACCCAATTAAGGCAACTAGAGTGATCCAGGAGCAAAGAGGAAGCTCGTGGAGGAGAGAAATCAGAGTTTCCAGCCATCTCTAGCGAGCTCCGGTAGCCTCCGGCGAGCTCCGACGGCCAAACTCACTGCCAGTCAGGTATGCCCTCCACAAGTCTCAATTTCTCTACAGTTTAGCTTCCTAGATCTTCCTCTTCCTTCCCCGATCGATCCCAATCGAACCAGAGGCATTCCATGGCTGGAATCGAGTTCTCAGGCCTCACCGGAGTCGTTCTCCGGCGATAGAGGTTGGGGCATGATTCTAGTGGTTGATTTGAGCCCGATAGTATTAGATCTTCCTCCCATAGACTCCCTCTTGCTTCTCCGATCCCTGGTGCGCCATTTTGCTGTCTCCTTGAGCCTCTAGTAGATGATCGCCAGAGTCATGCGTCGCTGCCGTTGTCGTTGAAGACAACTGGTAACGACGACTGATCGTGTGCCTCCAGCTCCGCCACGTCTCCCCAAGCATCTAGAAACATTCCACGATGTGCCCCCAGCACTTCGGAGCCATCAAAGCCAAGCCTCGTGCACTGGATCACCTCCACAGTCAAGCTCACCAGAGTTGGATCTCGTCGATGGCGAGCGAGGTCCGAGGATGGGAGGAGTGTCCCATTCTTGCTTCTGGAAGAGGGGAAATGTTCCTCACCGCACCGCCAAGCTTCCTAGACTCCTAAACGCCGCGTTGTAGCCCTCTAGCACCTCCTTATTCTCCGACGCCGTCACTAGAGCAGTAACGACAGCAAGGGGGATGGGTAGCCCATTCCAGCCACTAGCCCTCAGATCCAGACTGCCAGATCCTCTTCTTCTCCTCTCCTCTTGCTCATCGTGTTTTCGAATGCAAGATCAAGCCATGGGATAGCATGTGAGAGCTCCCACTGCGGTCGTCGACGGCGGAGTTCTATTGCCTACGGCTGCGATTCCTTTTCTTTAAAAAAAAAAAAAAGCTTTCTTTTAAATAACTTATGGTACTTTCGTATTCTTACAGTTAGGTCCTTCTTTTCTTACAAGTAGGTCCTTTTTCTTACAATTAGGTCCTTGCAATGATTTTTTAAATCATTTGAATAAAGTTTGATTTGAAAATATTGCAATGTGCCCCCTCAATAATCTTGTTAATGCCTTTCATGCTTTAAAGTTTGATATAAGTCCCTCTGAGTTACTTTTCACACATTAAAGTCCAGCATTTTTGCATAAAAAACCCTCAGCATTGTTAAAATAGTTCTGAATGCATATTTCTCTGTCAAAATTGCAAGTTAAACCCTGGGAATTTAATTATTTGCTCAAATGTGACCTAAATTGCATTTTAGTCCTTGAATTTTACAGATTTCTCACTAAATGCATGTTTTCTAGGGTAAATTTGCATGTCAGTCCTTGAAAATTTTTGTTTTCAAACATGGACTCTTTTTCTTGCATATTTTTTCATGAATTTCTTCAGAATTGCATTAAATACATGTTTTGATGGCAAAATTGCATATTGACCCCTAGGAATCTCCAATTTTACCAAGAATGCACAGTTTTGCACATTTGACCCGAGATTTCTTCAAAATTACATGAAATGTATTTTTGATGATTTAGCTTCAGAATTTCAATTTTCATTCATAATTTGGGATTTTTGCACAAAAGCCCCTGGAGTTTACATTTTTAAACTCACACATGGATTTTGTACATTTTGTTGCTATTCTTCTTGCATATTTTCTCGTATTTTCTTCCTTGCATCGTGCATGCATTTCTAAACCATTTCAACCATGGTTTTCCCATTGTTTCCCGGATTTCTTCTGACTTTCGCATTTTTGATTTGATTTGACTTTCCATCGCCCGAGGGCATACATTAACAGGCTTAACAATGTTGACATTGTCCCGAATGAGGATTATTTTCCCTAATTTGATTTTCTCGGATTTCTTTGAGTTTCCACTGATTTACGTGACGCTTTCTGAGAGTTTCTTGATTTTCATGATTTTCCTCATCACCCACGGGCGTACAGTAAAGCGGCATTCTCAATGCCTACATTTGTCCCTCTGATTATCTTTTTTCCTTTTATTCATTTCTTCTCTTTAATTTGGCATGTTTTCGCAGTCACTTTAAGCATGTACATTCAGAATAGGCAAGCATACACACAGTAGATCATTTAGCAAGTAGGAAACCTAGAAAGACCAAGTTCCTCGGGCACATAGGGGTGCCTAACCCCTTCACCATGCGTAATAAGAATCCTTATCCTTTCTCTAGCCCGCATTGATTTGTGCATTACATCCATTAGGCATGAAGCATACATGTTTTCTTCAACTTGTTTTCTTTTTGTTTCTCCTTTGTGTTTGGTTTTCCTCGTCTTTCCATTAAAAGACTAAGTGGCGACTCCTTTCCTTAACCTTTCTTATCCTTCCTTGATGTTTCCGAGTCTAGTCTTCTTCTTCGGATTCACCATCTTCGCCGTGACCATATCAGGACCCCTCGTGTGCTTCCACGCATCGTAAGGAGAGTCGTGCAGGGTTCCACCGGCATGGTCACAGGAACTGGTGACTCTGTTAGGGATAACCAGATTCTAGCTTTCGTTTTGGTTTTGTTACTTGTCTTTGGTCTATATACTTTGTGCTTGTTTGCTTGTACATATTTGACTGAACATGTCTTTTTGTGCCTTTTTACACTATTGCTATGCCACCGCACATGCGCATGACCTAGTTCATGCTTTTTTGTCGATACTTGCTTTTATTCACCAACTTGTGAGCACTACACCAGCACATGCCATGTTCATAACTTTTGCTTGTTGATTGACTTTTTAGATGCCATGATTGTGTGTTTTCTTCCCTTTATTTGTATTTGCCATAATTAGGAGAGTAGAGACAAGTGTGCCTCCCTATCTGGTTAAATTAAAACACACAAACTTAGACAAACAAATAATAAGGTATAACTAGAGACAAATATTCACAATTCCCCATGGTTTAATAAAACGCAAGTAAATGACACAAAAGTATATTGCATGAATGATCATTTTAGAAAGCATGCATCTTCTCCCTTGAGTCCACCCACTATTTGCGAAGGAAAATTCTGGTAGCCCATTCTATAACTTTGGCATAGGACGTGTTGCTAGTTTGTCCCCCCTTGTCTGGGGTCGTGTCGGTGCTAGTAGAGGGTACAGCTCCATGCTACTGCAGGAGACGAGGGCACCAATGCGCCACCCTTTCACTACCTGCACTTTGGCCAGGATTTAGAATGGGAACCTACTTTTGTAACTAGAGTCAAAACCTGAAACCCATGAGTGCGTCCAGTGTGGTCAACCCCATATGGGACATGCATGGTGAGAAAGTGCACTTTAGGACATTCATTTGCATAGTGTGTCATTGCATGCCACTTTAATAATCCGCATGTGTCTGTGGGTCGTTGTTCAAGTTCTAATACCTGTTTCTCTTGCCTGTTTTCCCAGGTAGCTTTTTGCATGGTCCTCAGCTCGGAACTCGGGTGTCTCTGTTGCGAGTGACCTCCCGTGGTTGTTTTCTCTTGCCTTTCTTGAGCTATTTGTCACTTTTGACTGTAGTTCGTCTTAGAGCTTGTGCGATTGCCTTTTTCCGCAGCTCATTTATTTCACTTGCGGTATGCCATGGCCCCACAGACCTACAAGCCTCCGATTATTGTTCTGAAGGGGGTTCTACACTTAGATACTCTTTCTCTCACTTTGACTGCTTATTCTTCCCTCTGTGCATCCCAGTTTGGGAATCATGGAGGATCCTTATCCCCTCTTCCAAGACAATGGCAGACACAAGCCGGTCTAGGGCCCGTCACTGATTCGACTACCGTGACTACCACGTGGGTCCCAAAAGTTCTACTAGCTACACCCTGTCCCTCGGGCCCTCTTGTTTCAGGAGTTCAACCAGCTATTGTTTCATCTGTTTTGGAGGCCATTCCTGTTCCGCTCTTGCCTTCTGACCTATCTTTTGATGGGTCTTCAGCCACACAAGCTCAGTACTTGAGAGCTTTGGCATGAGGGTTCGAGCACATGGCCCTTTCTCTTGATCTTGTTGAGAGTCCTCCTTTTTAAACCTTTGAGGTTCCAATGCAGGCCACCATAGCATTGCAGGCTCACCCCACTACATTATCGCCCATACCATTGCCTCAGCAACACACTACTCCGGCGATGGGGGCACTATCTCTACCTCATGCACCACAACTTCATTGGTCACAGCATGCATCACAGTCATTTAGAAATCAGCCCAGTAGTTGTGTGAGAGTACAGCATCTCTTGAGTCCATTGCTTGGAGCTATATCGGTGCCGCAGCTGTTGCACTCGCGCTCAACACCACACACAGCACAGCATACTCAGAACCCACCTCAGCATCAGGATCAAGTCCCTACACGTAGCTCATCACTGCAAACTAGGCACACACCTCCCACTGTCAAACCGGTGCATCTCATCACATCAGCTCAATAAGGACAACAACCTAAGAAGAAGCGACGTCGTCGCGCTGAAAGTGACTACACTCCACTAAGTGAGCCACTAAGCGTTGTTTTTCCTCAGGTTGTGTCACTTCTAAGACTCCCAAATTCACATCCCCTACCAACTCCACTCCCTCTATGGTACAGTACAAGTGCCAACTGCGATTATCATCGAGCCCCGGGACATTCGACTAAAAAATGTTAAACTCTGCGGGATGTCGTTCAGACTTTGATTGACAATGGGACCTTTGTTGTTGGCACAGCACCCACATCCATGTCTCCATCCTCACCAGCATCTAGGTCAGCACGCATTACACATCCACACACCACTGTTGAACCGACATGTTGTGTTGTGTCAGTTCAGCAAGGGTAGCAACAACGGTAAAGGCGGCCTCACCGTAAGGAAAGAGACTTCACCCCACTTGGGGATTCGTTCAGTGACATCTTTCCCAAAGTTGTGCCATTCCTGCAGCTACCGAAGATTCATCCACCACTTGACCCGCTTCCTTGGTTGTATAAGACTAACTTGTTCTGCCAATTCCATCGCAATCGTGGACATTCGACAAACAAGTGTTTTACTCTCCAGAATGCTGTCCAGGATTTGATTGATAATGGGAACATTGTCGTCAACACACAGGAGGCAGCACACACATACACTTGCACACACACCCGCACACACACGTGCACACCCTAGAATAGCCGACCTTACCGTGTCTGAGCCGGCAAGCTCCGAGGATACTGAAACTTCAGGGGTTTCCCTCTTTCTCCTAGTTCTTTCCTAGGGAATCCATCGAGCCTCATTTGCCTAGTTTGTCCTCTCTCAGCTTCTGTCTGCAGCACACAAGTATGTTGCTCTTGTTCTAGTGCCTATTTTGCCTAGTTTGTCCTCTTGTCTTTTCTCAGTTTCTGTCCGGTGACACTCATGTGTGCCACTCTTGTTCTTGTTCCTTTGCGAGGGACTAACCTAAAGTTTGCCAGTTTGCCATGCACCGATCTGACCCAACAAATGCAAATACCCTGGATCAAGTAACAGACAGTCATCATAGCAGATACCAACTCCAATAGAGATACAATCCTAATGTCACCAGTAGATTCAACATTCACAGTGACAGTCTCAGTTCCAGTAATGCTTTTGATAGCCTCGGATACATCTACCTTGATTCCGGTTTCCAGTGCCACTGCTACAAGTTACTTTGAACCCCAATGGCATCGACAAGTAGCAACAACAAGCACTGGAGCTGTATCCTTTTCCTTTGTTCCCTTTGTTTTCTTTTTGCGTCACCATTTATCAAAACACAAAACAAGAAAATACATCAAGAACAATTAAATAGGGTAGTTTGCTTGTCAATAACATTTTGCTCGATGATGAAAATTGGAAAAGCTTTCCTATGTCAAAACGGATTATCGCTCCTCAGTTGTCACTACTTAGACAACCAAGTTAGCAAAAGAGCCACCGAGCATTAAACTCAGGCGAAATGCCCAAACTCCACAAGGTTCCTGCACCTCCAAGAGGGAGATAAAATGTTAGGGATGACTGAGAGTGTGAGCTAGAAAAGAAAACATACATTCACAAGGGCAAAAAAGAATAGAGAAGACAGAAGGCGAAGACAAGAAGTCAGTCCAAGAGAGAGGGGCATGCGTTGTAGCTCTACCCTTACCATACCTTGGAAAGGAGTTGGAGTATGCGCTCAGTAAAATCACACCTTTGACAAACTGACCCACCCTCTTGCAATAAAGGCCTCCTGAATAGATCGGGCGCTTGTTACCTCCAAGACAAGGTTAGAGTGAAACTGCACGTCTATGAGGGAGTAAAAGAAACGACAATGATATTGAAAAGAAAAAAGCAGGTGTAGGACCTTAAAGTGTCTGGCATGGAGCTAGGTCCATTACGCTACCTTACAGTGAGTTTGAGTGCCACCACTACCCAGCGAGAGCCACCTGAGGACTTGCGAGTCTCTGTAGGGGCAACTGAGTAGAAGGTGTCATCCTCTTATAAAAGGCACATAGCTTTCCAACCTAACTGAGGGCAAACAAACAGCTGAACAAAACAAGCAAACAATCCAGATAATGAACTCATTGAACAAGCAAAGCAACAAATGCAGATGATAAGCAACTAAAATCACAAGGAATGAATTTCTTGACCAAACAAAAAAATTCACTCTTAAATAACTAAATTGCTTATAGTAATAGAGTCAAACACAATAATCGTAATCATCACAATTTTGCTTGAATGAATCCTTTTGCTTGCATATGGATTTGTTCAATAGGATTTTCGCCAAGTGCTTTTATCCAGGGACATTTCAGCTCCTCAGTGGTCAAAGTGCATATATAGTGAGGACACTAGTTAGTGTACAAACTACATAGACCTGCAGAATCAGTAGTGCGACAGCAATTCTTCCGAAATAGTTCAGGTGTGGTAAACATTATTTGGGGAATGCCTGAAGTTAACACAGCCAAGTACATGTTTGCAGCCAGAGCACAATGACACAATGAGTAACAGAGTAAAGAATAGCCAGCCTAAGATAGACTATGATGTATCACATTACTTCCTTCCATCGGAGTATAGCTCAAAACAGTGGATGAATATACATGTCTCTAGTTAATGAACAAATGTGTCTCTGGCCTCAACCAAAATCAGCTGCGGCCACTTCAGTGATTCAAAGTACGCCTACAGTCACAGCATAATCCTCAAGTCTTTACATCCTCGAGTGGTGCCCAACACTTCCCAAGATAGCCTGGCTCAATGCCAGAGGCATCCTTTTTGCCTTGCTATCACCTGATCTGACTTCTGAGCATCATTCACCTTTTATGCTAGGGGTATGTCAGCTGCTTTCTAGCTGGGCTCACACAATCCATTGCTTGGTTCATCAAGGGCAAGTCGGTTGTTCTTTGATCAGGACCTACACATTAAATGATTAGCGGAGACGACAGCATGGCTGTGGACTCTACGTAGCAATCCTGAATTTGGCAAATACAATCAGGAGAATGTCCTACAGCAGTGCAGCCAAATACAGAGCTATGTAAACACCATGGTTGAACATAACACACCCTAAACATACAAGTCAGAGGCATGTTGCAACCTCAATCAAAGGCCATTATCAAGTTGCCACAATTCCTTCCGTCATCCAAGAATAGTACAGGAAAGCAGTTGGGTGTACATACTTCCAGTCACTTGATGAATGTATCACTTACTTCGACTAGTGATGGTCTCAAGTACTCCAGTGGTTCAAGGAACATCTGTAGTTACAGTTTGGCTTCCAAGACCCCATACCCTCAAGTAATGTTCGTCCAGTCCAATACCATGGACATGTCAGCTGCTCTTTGGTCAAAAGTCACATATCATGTGCTTGACAGAACACCAGCTACAGTACAATTGAACCAGAATCTTCGGCTAGGGGCATGATAGCTACTCTTTGGTCAAAGGTCACATATTAGGCACCGGACAAAACATCAACTTAAGGAACTAGAGCCTTCGACCAGGGGCATGTAAGCAGCTTTGTGAAAGAAGGAATGTTTTGAGAATGCTGGGTGCAAATTATCTTCAAAATGGTGGTCAGTGCACTTTCTTATAGAGAAGTGACATTCATAACAAAGTGGCTCCTACAAAATGACAATTGTAGCAGGGCACTACGCTATTTCAACTGACAACCCCCACAATGGTGACAATCCAGGGTGCACTGATACACGAATAAGATCCCGTTGGCAGATCCTTTTGGCTAAACAGAATGTCAGGCCCTCTTGCCATTGAATTCTGGTCCTGACGGATGGATTCAAGGCACCCCTCTTGTCTATGAATTTTGATCCTGATGGACAGATTCAAGGCCCCTTTTTCCATCTCTTTTTTCTAGGCCACCGCCTAGAGTTTAGATGGTCCCATCTGCGGTTCGATTCGTCTAGACGAATCTCGATGCCACCCCTCTCAACTTTGAATTCCGATCCGGATGGACAGATTCAAGTTCTCCTTTTTCTATCTCTTCTTTCTAGAATATCGCCTGGAATATAGATGGTCCCATCCGTGGTTCGATTCGTCCGGACGAATCTCAATGCCACCCCTCTCGCCTTTGAATTTTGATCCTGATGGACGGATTCAAGGCCTCCCATTTCCATCTCATTTTTCTAGACTACAACCCGGAGTCTAGATGGCCCCATCTACGGTTCGATCCATCCGGATGAATCTCGGTGCCACCCCACTCGCCTTTGAATTCTGATCCTGATGGATAGATTCAAGGCCTCCCTTTTCCATCGTATTTTTCTAAACTAACGCCGAGAGGATTGATTGTCCCATCTGCGGTTCGATCCGTCTAGACGAATCTTAGTGCCACACCTCTCGCCTTTGAATTTTGATCCTGATCGATGGATTCATGACATCCCTTGTTCATCTCATTTTTCGAGACTATCACCAAAAGTCAAGATGGTCCGATTCGCTGTTCGATCCGTCAGGAGGAATCTCGAAGCCCCCCTCGCCTTTGAATTCCGATCCAGATGGACAGATTCAAGGCCTCCCTTTTCCATCTCATTTTTCTAGACTACCGCCCGAAGTCAAGATAGTCCCATCTGCAGTTTGATCTATCAGGACAAATCTCGGTGCCACACCCCTTGCCTTTGAATTCCGATACAGATGGACGAATTCCAAGCCGTCTAGATGGTCCCATCCATGGTTCAATCTTTCAGGACGAAACTAAGTGCCACCCCTCTCACCTTTGAATTCGGATCTTGATGGACGGATTCAAGGCCTCGCTTTTCCATCTCATTTTTCTAGACTATGGCCCGGAATCTAGATGGTCCCATCTGTGATACGATCCGTTAGGACGAGTCTCGGTGCCACCCCCTTGCCTTTGAATTTCTATCCTGATGGACGGATTCAAGGCCACCCTTTTCCATCTCATTTTTTTGTAGACTACTGCCCGATCGTCTAGATGGTCCCATCTGCGGTTCGATCCGTTAGGACGAATCTCAGCTCCACCACCCTCGCCTTCGAATTCCGATCCTAATGGACGAATTCAAGGCCTCCCATTCCCAGCTCAATTTTCTAGACTACTGCTCGGAGTCTAGATAGTCCCATCCATAGTTCGATCTGTCAGAAAGAATCTCAGTGCCACCCCCTCACCTTTGAATTCCGATCCTGATGGACGGATTCAAGGCCTCCCTTTTCCATCTCATTTTTTCTTGACTACCACTCGGAGTCTAGATGGTCCTATCCACGGTTCGATCCGTCAGGATGAATCTCGGTGCCACCCCCGTCGCCTTTGAATTCCGATCCTGATGGACGGATTCAAGGCCTCCATTTTCCTTCTCATTTCTCAAGACTACTGCCGAGAGTCTAGATGGTCCCCTCCGCGGTTCGATCCGTCAGGACGAATCTCAGTGCCACCCCTCTCGCCTTTGTATTCCGATCATGATGGATGGATTCAAGGCCTCCCATTTCTATCTAATTTTTTCTTGACAATCGCCCGAAGTCCAGATAGTCCCATCCGCGGTTCGATCTGTCAAGATGAATATTGGTGCCTCCCCCCTCGCCTATGAATTCCAATCATGATGGACAGATTCAAGGCCTTCCATTTCCATCTCATTTTTTCTAGTCTGCCGCCCGGAGTCTAGATGGTCCCATCCACGGTTCGATCCGTCAAGATGAATCTCGATGCCACCCCCATCGCCTTTGAATTCCGATCCTAATGGACAGATTTAAGGCCTTCCTTTTCCATCTCATTATTTCTAGACTACAACATGGAGACTAGATGGTCCCATCCGTAGTTCGATCCGTTAGGAAAATTGCGGTGCGACTCCCCTCGCCTTTGAATTTTGATCATGATGGACGGATTGAAGGCCTCCCTTTTCCATCTCGTTTTTCTAGACTACTGTCTGGAATCTAGATGGTCCCATCCAGGGTTCGATCAGTTAGGATGAATCTCGGTGCCACCCCTCTCGGCTTTGAATTTCGATCTTATGGATGGATTCAAGGCTCCTTTTTCCATCTCATTTTTCTAGACTATCGCCAGGAGGCTAGATGGTCCCTTCCGTGGTTCGATCCTTTATGACAAATCTCGGTGCCACCCCCCTCGCCAATGAATTCCAATCCAAATGGATGGATTCACTGCCTCTCTTTTCCATCGCATTTTTCTAGACTACTGCCTGGAGTCTAGATTGTCCCATCTACGGTTCAATCTGTCTAGATGAATCTCGATGCCACCCCTCTCGCCTTTCAAATATGATCCTGATGAACAGAATCATGGCCTCCCATTTCCATCTCATTTTTCTAGACTACCGCCCGGAGTCTAGATGGCCTCATCTACGGTTCGATCCGTCTGGACGAATCTCGGTGCCAACCGACTCGCCTATGTATTCCGATCTTGATGGACAAATTCAAGGCCTCCTTTTTCCATTATATTATTCTAAACAACAGTCCAGAAGATAGATGGTCCCATCCACGGTTCGATCCGTCTAGACGAATCTCAATGCCACCCCTCTCGCCTTTGAATTCCGATCTTGATAGACGGATTCAAGGCCTCCCTTTTCCATCTCATTTTTCTAGATTACTGCCACGAGTCAAGATGGTACCATCTGCGGTTCGATCCGTTAGGACGAATCTCGGAGCCCCCCTTTGCCTTTGAATTTCGATACAGATGGATGGATTCAAGGCTTCCCTTTTCCAACTCATTTTTCTAGACTACTGCCCGGAGTCTAGATAATCCCATCCGCAGTATGATCTATCAGGGCGAATCTCGATGCCACACCCCATGCCTTTGAATTCCGATCCTGGTGGACGGATTCAAGGACTCCCTTTTCCATCTCATTTTTCTAGACTACAGCCCGGAGTCTAGATGGTCCCATCTGTGGTCCAATCCATCTGAACGAATCTTGGTGGCACCCCCCTCCCCTTTGAATTCCGATCGTGATGGACGAATTCAAGGCCTTCCAATTCCATCTCATTTTTCTAGACTATCGCCCAGAGTAAAGATGGTCCCATCTGCTGTTCGATCCGTCAGGACGAATCTCGTTGCCAACCCCCTCGCATTTGAATTCTGATCCTAATGGACGGTTTCAAGGCCTCCCTTTTCCATCTCATTTTTTTCTAGACTACCACCTGGACTCTAGATGGTCCCATCTGAAGTTCGATCCTATTGGATGAATCTCGGTGCCACCCTCTTGCATTGAATTCCGATCCAGATGGATGGATACAAGGCCTCCATTTTCCATCACATTTTTCTAAACTACCGCTCATAGTCTAGATTGTCACATCCGTAGTTCGATCCATCAGGACGAATCTCGGTGCCACCGCCCTTGTCGTTGAATTCCGATCCGGATGGATGGATTCAAGGCCTCCCTTTTCCATCACATTTTTCAACACAACCACCTGGAGTGTAGATTGTCCCATCAGCGGTTTGATTCGTCAGGACGAATCTCGGTGCCACCACCCTCACCTTTGAATCTCGATCCTGATGGACGGATTCAAGGCCTCCCTTTTCCTTCTCATTTCTCTAGACTACCGCCCAGAGTCTAGATGGTCCTATCTGCGGTTCGATCCGTCTAGACGAATCTCGGTGCCGCCCCACACGCCTTTGAATTCAGATCATGATGGATGGATTTAAGGCCTCCCTTTTCCTTCTCATTTTTTCTAGACTACCGCCTAGAGTCTAGATGGTCCCATCCGTGGTTCGATCCGTCTAGATGAATCTCGGTGCCTCCCCACTCTCCTTTGAATTCCAATCATGATGGATGGATTCATGGCCTCCCTATTCCACCGCAGTTTTTCTAGATTGCCGCGTGGAGTCTAGATGGTCCCATCCGCGGTTCGATCCATCAGGACGAATCTCGATGCCACCCCTCTCACCTTTGAATTCCGATACAGATGAACGACTTCAAGGCTTCCCTTTTCCTTCTCATTTTTTCCAGACTACCACTTGGAGTGTAGATGGTCCCATCCGCGGTTCGATCCGTCAGGATGAATTACGGTGCCACTCCCCTTGCCCTTGAATTCCGATCCTGATGGATGGATTCAACGCCTCCCTTTCCCATCTCAATTTTCTAGACTACCGTTCGGAGTCTAGATGGTCCCATCCACGGTTCGATCTGTCAAGACGAATCTCGGTGCGACCCCCCTCACCTTTGAATTCCGATCCAAATGAATGGATTGAAGGCCTCCCTTTTCCATCTCATTTTACTAGACTACCGCCCAGAGTCTAGGTGGTATCATCCACTGTTCGATCCATCAGGACGAATCTCGATGCCACCCCACTTGCCTATGAATTCCGATCCAGATGGATGGATTCAAGGCCTCCCTTTTCCATCTTAACTTTCTATACTACCGCCCGGAGTCTAGATGGTCCCTTTAGCAGTTCGATCCGTTAGGACGAATCTCCGTGCCACCCCTCTCACCTTTGATTTACGTTCCTGATGGACCGATTCAAGGCCTCCCTTTTCCATGTCATTTTCCTAGACTACTGCTTGGTGTCTAGAAGGTCGCATCCATGGTTCGATCTATTAAGACGAATCTCGATGCCACCCGCCTCACCTTCGAATTCCAATCCTAATGGATGGATTCAAAGCCTCCCTTTTCCATCTCATTTCTCAAGACTACCGCCCGGAGTCTAAATGGTCCGATCCACGATTCGATCCGTCACGACGAATCTCGATGCCACCCCTCTTGCCTTTGTATTCCGATCATGATGGATGGATTCAAGGCCTCCCATTTCCATCTCATTTTTTCTAGACTACGGCCCGAAGTCCAAAGGGTCCCATCTGCGGTTTCGATCCGTCAGGATGAATCTTGGTGCCTTCCCCCTCGCCTTTGAATTCCGATCACGATGGACGGATTCAAGGCCTCTCATTTCCATCTCATTTTTCAAGACTGCCGCCTGGAGTCTAGATAGTCCCATCCACGGTTCGATCTGTCATGACGAATCTCGGTAACACCCCCATCGCCTTTGATTTCCGATCCTAATGGACGGCTTCAAGGCTTCCCTTTTCCATCTCATTTCTCTAGACTACCGTCTGGAGTGTAGATGGTCCCATCTGCGGTTCGATCCGTCCAGACCAATCTCGGTGCCACCACTCTCGCCTTTGAATTCCAATCCTAATGGACGGACTCAAGGCCTCCCTTTTCCATCTCTTTTTTCTAGACTACCGCCCGGAGTCAAGATGGTCCATCCATGGTTCGATCCGTCAGGATGAATCTTGGTGCCACACCCTTCACCTTTGAATTCCGATCCTGATGAAGGGATTGAAGGCCTCCCTTTTCCATCTCATTTTACTAGATTACCGCCCGGAGTCTAGATGGTCCCATCCATGCTTCGAATTGTTAGGATAAATCTCGGTGCCATCCCTCTCGCCTTTGAATTCTGATCCTGATGGACGCATTCAAGGTCTCCCTTTTCCATCTCATTTTTCTAGACTACCGCCCAGAGTATAGATGGTCCCTTCCATGGTTCGATTCGTTAGGACAAATTTTGGTGCCTTCCCCCTCGCCTTTGAATTCTGATCCTAATGGATGGATTCAAGGCCACCCATTTCCATCTCATTTTTCTAGACTATTGCTCGGACTCTAGATGGTCCCATCTGCGGTTCGATTTGTCAGGACGAATCTCAGCGCCACCCCTCTTGCCTTTGAATTCCGATACTGGTGGTCGGATTCAAGGCCTCCATTTTCCCTCTCATTTTTCAGGACTAACGCCTAGAGTCTAGATGATCCCATCCATGGTTCGATCCGTCAGGACGAATCATGGTGCCACCCCCCTCGCCTTTGAATTCTGATCCTGATGGACAGATTCAAGGCCTCCCTTTTCCATCTCACTTTTTCTAGACTACCGCCAAGAGTCTAAATGGTCCCATCCATGGTTCGATCCGTCAGGACGAATCTAGGTGCCACCCCCAGCGCCTTTTAATTCCAATCCTAATGGACAGATTCAAGGCCTCGCTTTTCCATCTCATTTTTCTAGACTACCGCTCGGAGTCTAGATAGTCCCATCCGCGGTTCAATCCATTTGAACGAATCTCAGTGGCACCCCCCTCGCCTTTGAATTCCGATCGTGATGGATGAATTCAAGGCCTCCCAATTCCATCTAATTTTTCTAGACTATCACCCAGAGTAAAGATGGTCCCATCCGCTGTTCGATCCGTCAGGACGAATCTCGTTGCCACCCCCCTCGCATTTGAATTCTGACCCTAATGGATGGTTTCAAGGCCTCCCTTTTCCATCTCATTTTTTTCTAGACTTCCACTTTGACCCTAGATGGTCCCATCCGCAGTTCGATCCTTTTGGATGAATCTCGGTGCCACACCCTTGCATTGAATTCCGATCCAGATGGATGGATACAAGGCCTCCATTTTCCATCACACTTTTCTAGACTACTGCTCAGAGTCTAGATTGTCCCATCCGCAGTTCGATCTGTCAGGACGAATCTCGGTGCCACCGCCCTCGCCGTTGAATTCCGATTCGGATGGATGGATTCAACGCCTCCCGTTTCCATCACATTTTTCAACACAACCACCTGGAGTGTAGATTGTCCCATCAGCGGTTTGATCCGTCAGGACGAATCTCGGTGCCACCACCCTCACCTTTGAATCTCGATCCTGATGGATGGATTCAAGGCCTCCCTTTTCCTTCTCATTTCTCTAGACTACCGCCCAGAGTCTAGATGGTCCTATCTGCGGTTCGATCCGTCTAGACGAATCTCGGTGCCGCCCCACACGCCTTTGAATTCCGATCATGATGGACGGATTTAAGGCCTCCCTTTTCCTTCTCATTTTTTCTAGACTACCGCCTAGAGTCTAGATGGTCCCATCCGTGGTTCGATCCGTCTAGATGAATCTCGGTGCCTCCCCACTCTCCTTTGAATTCCAATCATGATGGATGGATTCATGGCCTCCCTATTCCACCGCAGTTTTTCTAGATTGCTGCGTGGAGTCTAGATGGTCCCATCCGCGGTTCGATCCATCAGGACGAATCTCGATGCCACCCCTCTCACCTTTGAATTCCGATACAGATGAACGACTTCAAGGCTTCCCTTTTCCATCTCATTTTTTCCAGACTACCACTTGGAGTGTAGATGGTCCCATCCGCGGTTCGATCCGTTAGGACGAATTACGGTGCCACTTCCCTTGCCCTTGAATTCTGATCCTGATGGATGGATTCAACGCCTCCCTTTCCCATCTCAATTTTCTAGACTACCGTTCGGAGTCTAGACGGTCCCATCCTCGGTTCGATCCGTCAAGACGAATCTCGGTGCCACCCCCTCACCTTTGAATTCCGACCTAGATGGATGGATTGAAGGCCTCCCTTTTCCATCTCATTTTACTAGACTACCGCCCAGAGTCTAGGTTGTCTCATTCGCGGTTCGATCTGTCAAGACGAATCTCGGTGCCACCCCACTCGCCTATGAATTCCGATCCTGATGGATGGATTCAAGGCCTCCCTTTTCCATCTCATTTTTTTATACTACCGCCCGGAGTCTAGATGGTCCCTTTAGCAGTTCGATCCGTTAGGACGAATCTCTGTGCCACCCCTCTCACCTTTGAATTACGTTCCTGATGGACCGATTCAAGGCCTCTCTTTTCCATGTCATTTTCCTAGACTACCGCTTGGTGTCTAGAAGGTCCCATCCACGGTTCGATCTATTAAGACGAATATCAGTGCCACCCGCCTCGCCTTCGAATTCCAATCCTAATGGACGGATTCAAAGCCTCCCTTTTCCATCTCATTTCTCAAGACTACCGCCCAGAGTCTAAATGGTCCCATCCGCGATTTGATCCATCACGACGAATCTCGATGCCACACCTCTTGCCTTTGTATTCTGATCATGATGGATGGATTCAAGGCCTCCCATTTCCATCTCATTTTTTCTAGACGCCCGAAGTCCAGAGGGTCCCATCTGCGGTTTCGATCCGTCAGGATGAATCTTGGTGCCTCCCCCCTCGCCTTTGAATTTCGATCTTGATGGACGGATTCAAGGCCTCCCATTTCCATCTCAATTTTCAAGACTGCTGCCTGGAGTCTAGATAGTCCCATCCACGGTTCGATCCGTCATGACGAATCTCGGTAACATCCCCATCGCCTTTGATTTCAGATCCTAATGGACGGCTTCAAGGCTTCCCTTTTCCATCTCATTTCACTAGACTACCGTCTGGAGTCTAGATGGTCCCGTCCGTGGTTTGATCCGTCTGGATCAATCTCGGTGCCACCACTCTCGCCTTTGAATTCCGATCCTAATGGATGGACTCAAGGCCACCCTTTTCCATCTCTTTTTTCTAGACTACCGCCCGGAGTCAAGATGGTCCATCCGTGGTTCGATCTGTCAGGATGAATCTTGGTGCCACCCCCTCACCTATGAATTCCGATCCTGATGAACGGATTGAAGGCCTCCCTTTTCCATCTCATTTTACTGGACTAACGCTCGGAGTCTAGATGGTCTCATCCTTGGTTCGAACTGTTAGGATAAATCTCGGTGCCATCCCTCTCGCCTTTGAATTCCGATCCTGATGGACGCACTCAAGGTCTCCCTTTTCCATCTCATTTTTCTAGACTACCGCCCAGAGTCTAGATGGTCCCCTCCATGGTTCGATTCGTTAGGGCAAATTTCGGTGCCTTCCCCCTCGCCTTTGAATTCTGATCCTGATGGACGGATTCAAGGCCTCCCATTTCCATCTCATTTTCCTAGACTATTGCCCAGACTCTAGATGGTCCCATCTTGCGGTTTGATTTGTCAGGACGAATCTCAGTGCCACCCCTCTTGCCTTTGAATTCCGATACTGGTGGTCGGATTCAAGGCCTCCCTTTTCCATCTTAGTTTTCAAGACTGCCGCCCGGATTCTAGATGGTCCCAATAGCTGTTTGATCCGTCAGGACAAATCTTGGTGCCACCCCTCTCGCCTTTGAATTACGATCCTGATGGACGGATTCGAGGCCTCCCATTTCCAACTCATTTTTTTAGACTACCACTTGAAGTCAAGATGGTCCCATCCGCGGTTCGATCTGTCTGGACGAATCTCAGTGCCTCCCCTCTCGCCTCTGATTTCTGATCATGTTGGACGGATTCAAGGCCTCCCTTTTCCATCTCATTTTTTCTAGACTACCCCCCGGAGTCTAGATGGTCCCATCAGCGGTTCAATCCGTCAAGACAAATCTCAGTGCCTCCCCTCTCGCCTACGAATTCTGATCATGTTCGATAGATTCAAGGCCTCCCTTTTCCATCTCATTTTTTCTAGACTACCGCCTAGAGTCTAGATAGTCCCATCCGCGGTTCGATCCATCATGACGAATCTCAAAGCCACCCCTCTCGCCTATGAATTCTGATCCTGATGGACGAATTCAAGGCCTCCCTTTTCCATCTCATTTTCTAGACTACCGCCTGGAGTCTAGATCGTCCCATCCTCGGTTTGATCCATAAGGACGAATCTCGATGCCACCCACCACACCTTTGAATTTCGATCCTGATGGACGGATGCGAGGCCTCCCTTTTCCATCACAGTCTTTTAACTACCACCTGGTGTCTCGATGGTCCCATCCACGGCTCGTTCAGTCAAGGCGAATCTTGGTGCCACCCTTCTCGCCATTGAATTCCGATCCAGATGGACGAATTCAGGGCCTCCCTTTTCATTCTCATTTTTTTAGACAACTGCCCGGAGTCTAGATTGTCCCATCTACAGTTTTATCTATCAGGACGAATCACGGTGCCACCCCCTTGCCTTTTAGCTTCAACCCTAATGGACGGATTAAAGGCCTCCCTTTTCCATCTCATTTTTCTAGACTACCACCTGGAGTCTAGATGGTCCCATCCACTGCTCGATCTGTCAGGACGAATCTTTGTGCCACCCCACTCACCTTTGAATTATGTTCCTGATGGATGGATTCAAGGCCTCCCTTTTCCATCTCATTTTTCCAGACTACCGCTTGGAGTCTAGATGGTCCCATCTGTGCTTCAATCCGTCAGGACGAATCTTAGTGCCACCCCTCTCCCCTTTGAATTACGATCCTGATGGATGGATTCAAGGCCTCCCTTTTCCATGTCATTTTTCTAGACTACCACTCGAAGTCTAGATGGTCCCATCCGTAGTTCGATCTATCAGGACGAATCTCGATGCCACCCCCCTCACCTTTGAATTCTAATCTAGATGGATGGCTTCAAGGCCACCCTTTTCCATCACATTTCTCAAGACTACCGCCCGGAGTCTAGATGGTCCCAACCGCAATTCGATCCGTCAGGACGAATCTCGGTGCCATCGCTCTCGCCTTTGAATTCCAATCATGATAGACAGATTCAAGGCCTCCTTTTCCATCTCATTTTTCCTAGACTACCGCTCGCTGTCCTGATGGTCCCATCCGCTGTTCGATCCGTCAGGATGAATCTCAGTGCCTCCCCTCTCGCCATTGATTTCCGATAATGATGGATGTATTCATGGCCACCCATTTCAATCTCATTTTTCCTAGGCTACCGCTTGGAGTCTAGATGGTCCCATCCGCAGTACGATCCGACTGGACAAATCTCGATGCCACCCCTATCGCCTTTTAATTCCAATTCAGATGGACGGCTTCAAGGCCTCCCTATTCCATCTTATTTTTTCTAGACTACCGCCTCAGTCTAAATGGTCCCGTCCATAGTTCAATTCGTCAGGACGAATCTCGGTGGCACTCCCCTTGCCCTCAAATTACGATCCTAATGGACGGATTCAAGGCCAGTCTTTTCAATCTCATTTTTCTAAACTACCGCCCATAGTCTTGATGGTCCCATTCACGGTTCGATTCGTCAAGACGAATCTCGATGCCACTCCCCTCGCCTTTGGATTCCGATCCTGATGGACGGATTCAAGGCCTGCCTTTTCCATCTCACTTTTCTTGACTACTACCTGGAGTATAGGTGGTCCCATCTGCGGTTTGATCCATCAAGACGAATTACGGTGCCACCCCTCTCCCCTTTCAATAACGATCCTGATGGACGGATTCAAGGCCTGCCTTTTCCATCTCATTTTTCTAGACTACTGCCTGGAGTCTAGGTTGTCCCATCTGCGCTTTGATCCATCAGGACGAATCTCGGTGCCACCCCTCTCCCCTTTGATTTACGATCCTGATGGACGGATTCAAGGCCTCCCTTTTCCATGTCATTTTTCTAGACTACCACTCAGAGTCTAGATGGTCCCATCCGCAGTTCGATCTATCAGGACAAATCTCGGTGCCACTCCGCTTGCCTTCGAATTACGATCCTAATGGATGGATTGAAGGCCAGTCTTTTCGATCTCATTTTTCTAGACTACCGCCCATAGTCTAGATGGTCACATTCGCGGTTCGATTCGTCAAGACGAATCACGTTGCCACCCCCCTCACCTTTGGATTCTGATCCTTATGGATGGATTCAAGGCCTCCCTTTTCCATCCCAATTTTATTGACTACCACTTGGAGACTAGATGGTCCCATCCGCGGTTCAATCCATCAGGATGAATCTCGATGCCACCCACCTTGCCTTTGAATTCCGATCCTGATGGACAGATTCAATGGTTCCCTTTTCCATCTCATTTTTCTAGACTACTGCCCGAAGTCTAGATGGTCCCATCCACGGTTCGATCTATTAGGACGAATCTCAGTGCCAACTCTCTCGCCTTTGAATTCCTATCCTGATGGACTGAATCAGGGCCTCCCGTTTCCATCTCATTTTTTAGACAACCGCCTAGAGTCTAGATGGTCCCATCCGCAGTTTGATCCATCAGGACAAATCTCGATGGCACCTTCCTTGCCTTTGAATTTCGATCCTGATGGATGGATTCAAGGCCTCCCTTTTCCATCTCATTTTTCTAGACTACTGCTTGGAGTCTAGATGGTCCTATCCAGTGCTCGATCCGTTAGGACGAATCACGGTGCCACCCCACTCGCCTTTGAATTCTGCTCCTGATGGACGGATTCAAGGGCTCCCTTTTCCGTCTCATTTTTCCAGACTACCGCCTAGAGTCTAGATGGACCCATCTGCTGTTCGATCCATCAGGACGAATCACGGTGCCAACCCCCTCGCCTTTGAATTACGATCCTTATAAATGGATTCAAGGCCTCCCTTTTCCATGTCATTTTTCTAGACTACCGCTCGAAGTCTAGATGGTCTCATCCGCGGTTCGATCTATTAGGACAAATCTCGGTGCCACCCCCCTCGCATATGAAGTCCGATCCAAATGGATGGATTCAAGGCCACCCTTTTCCATCTCATTTCTCGAGACTACCGCCCGGAGTCTAGATGGTCTGATCCGCGATTCGATCCGTCAGGACGAATCTCGGTGCCACCCCCTCGCCTTTGAATTCCGATCCTGATGGATGGATTCAAGGCCACCCTTTTCCATCTCATTTCTCAAGACTACCACCCGAAGTCTAAACGGTCCCATTCGTGATTCGATCCGTCAGGACGAATCTCGGTGCTAGCCCTCTCGCCTTTGAATTCCAATCATGATGGACGGATTCAAGGCCTCCCTTTTCCATCTCATTTCTTCTAGACTACCTCCCAGAGTCCATTTGGTCCCATCCGAAGTTCGATCCGTCAGGATGAATCTCGGTGCTTCCCCTCTCGCCATTGAATTCCAATAATGATGGATGGATTCATGGCCACCCTTTTCCATCTCATTTTTCTAGACTACCATTTGGAGTCTTGATGGTCCCATTCGCGGTTCGATCCGTCAGGACGGATCTCGATGCCACCCCTCTCGCCTTTGAATTCTGATCCTGATGGATGGAGTCAAGGCCTCCCTTTTCCATCTCATTTTTCTAGACTACTGCCGGGAGTCTAGATGGTTCCATCTGCGGTTCGATCCGTCAAAATGAATCTCGATGCCACCCCTCTCACCTTTGAATTCCGATCCTGATGGATGGATTCAAGGCCTTCCTTTTCCATCTCATTTTTCTAGACTACCGCCTGGAATCTAGATGGTCCCATTCCCGGTTCGATCCGTCAGAACGAATCTCGGTGCCACGGCCCTCGCCTTTGAATTTCGATACTGATGGACGGATTTGAGGCCTCCCTTTTCCATCTCGTTTTTCTAGACTACTGCCTGGAGTGTAGTTGGTCCCATCTGTGGTTCGATCCGTTATGACGAATCTCGGTGCCACCCCTCTCGCCTTTGAATTTTGGTCCTAATGGACGGATTCAAGGCCTCCATTTTCCATCTCTTTTTTCTAGACTACTGCCCGGAGTCTAGATGGTCCCAGTTCGATCCGTCCGGACGAACCGCGGTGCCCTCCGTTGTTTTGAGTTCCACTGCGAATGGACGGAATCCATGCAAACTGTCTTCCTCCTTCCTTAGGGCTATTATCCAGAACTACCCGGGCAATCCTTGTGATGCCCAATGGATTCCCTACTCTCCTTATCCTTTCCCTCCATTTGGATTGGTAGCCCGAACTACCCGGATGACTTACGAGACTAGTCACTTTTCGGTCGGCAAGCACCGTTAGTCCTGTCCGACGTTTTTTCTCGACAAGTGTGATAACCAGTCATGCTTTTTAGGAGCAGATTGGTTGTCAACTTGTCGAAATTTTCCATTACTATTGGTTTCTCTAATGTTGGCTTTGGTTGTAGCTTTCAGGGAGACAAGACAGGACTTCTAATGCATTCACCGACTGGTAGCTGGTTTCCAGTAACTAACTCTTTCTTGCAGCTTCGGACAAGGCATCTTCGTCAACTCCGAGCGATGATCTCCACCTCTTGATCTCTCTTCCTTGTAAGAAGGGGTGGGGTGTCTCTGTCGACCTTGAGCATCGGTCTCTGTTCCATTCGTCCTCCGACCTTGCTCAGGGAGGGGCATCTGTAGACACCCCCATATGCTTGCAATTGGACAAAACCTTAACAACACCCTAAAAATCCTAAAAAATCAAACAAAACCATAAAAAACCCCTAAACAAAACCAAACAAAACACTATAAACCAAACAAAACCCTAAAAATCAAACAACACCCTAAAAAATCCTAAAAACCCAAACAGAACCCTAAAACCCCTATGAAAAACCTAAAACCCCAAACAAAATCATAAAACCCTAAATAAACCATAAAAACCTTAAAAACCCTAGAGAAACCATAAAAAACCAAACAGAACCCAAATCCAAACCCTAAACCCTAGGTTAAACTCTAATCCAAACCTCAAACCCTAGGTTAAGACCTAAACCAAATTTAAAACACTAATTCAAATCCTAAACCTAGGTCAAACCCTAGGTCAAGCCATAAACCATAAGTCAAACCCTAACGTCAAACGCCAACAACCTTAACCACTTCCCACTTCACTCTAACCACCTTAACCACTTCCCACTTCATTCTAACCACCTTAACCACTTCCCACTTCACTCCAACAACCGTAACCACTTCCCACATTACTTTAACCACCTTAACCACCTCCCACTCTAACCATAACAACCAACCAAACCATGGTAAGCCAATAAATAGACCCCATTTGCAAGTGAAAAGAATGTTGAAAAATTTGAGAGGAAAGCTCCCCAAGATTTTCACCTCCCAATCAGAGCAACCAGAGTGATCCAAGAGCAAAGAGGAAGCTCGTGGAGGACAGAAATTAGAGTTTCCAGCCATCTTCAGCAAGCTCCGGTAGCCTCTAGAGAGCTCTGACGGTCGAGCTCACTGCTAGTCAGGTACGCCCTCCACAAGCCTCAATTTGTCTACAGTTTAGTTTCTTGGATCTCCCTCTTCCTTCCCCGATCAATCCCAGTCGAACTAGAGGCATTCCTTGGCTAGAATCGAGTTCTCAAGCCTTACTGGAGTCGTTCTCTGACGACAGAGGTGGGGGCACAAATCTAGTGGTGGATTCAAGCCCCACAGTATTAGATCTTCCTCCCATAAACTCCCTCTTGCTTCTCCAATCCCTAGTGTGCCATTTCGCTGTCACCCTGAGCCTCCAGTAGAAGATCGTCAGAGTCGTGCGTCGCTGCCGTCGCTGGAGAAGACAACTGGTAACAACGATTGATCGCACGCCTCCAGCTCCGCCACGTCTCCCCAAGTATCCAGAAACATTCCACGACGTGCCCCCAACACTCTAGAGGCATCGAAGCCAAGCCTCGTGCACTGGATCACCTCCACAGTCAAGCTCGTGGGAGTTGGATCGCGTCGACGGCGAGCGAGGTCCAAGGATGGGAGGAGTGTCCCATTCTTGCTTCTGGAAGAGGGGAAATGTTCCTCACCGCACCGCCAAGCTTCCTAGACCCTTGAGCGCCGTGTTGTAGCCCTCCAGCACCTCCTTCTTCTCCGACACCGTCACCAGAGCAGTCACAACGGCGAGGGTGATGGGCAGCCCATTCCAGCCACTAGTTCTCAGATCCAGACCGCCAGATCCTCTTCTTCTCCTCTCCTCTTGCTCATCATGTTTTCGAATGCAAGATCAGGCCATGGGATAGCCTGTGAGAGCACCCTCAGCGGTTGTCCACAGTGGAGTTCCGTCGTCGACGGCCGTCGATTCCTTTTCTTTAAAAAAAATAATAATAAGTTTTCTTTTAAATAACTTCTAATATTTTTTTTTTCTTACCGTTAGGTTCTTCTTTTCTTACAAGTAGGTCCTTTTTCTTACAATTAGGTCCTTGCAACGATTTTTCAAATCATTTGAATAAAGTTTGATTTGAAAATATTGCAATGTGCCCCCTCAATAATCTTGTTAATGCCTTTCATGCTTTAAAGTTTGATATAAGACCCTTTGAGTTAACTTTCACACATTAAAGTCCAGCATTTTTGCTTAAAAAACCATGAGCATTGTTAAAATAGTTCTAATTGCATATTTCTCTATCAAAATTACAAGTTAAACCCTTGGAATTTAAATATTTGCTCAAATGTGACCTAAATTGCATTTTAGCCCCTGAATTTTGTAGATTTCTCATTGAATGCATGTTTTCTAGGGTAAATTTGCATGTCAATCCTTAGAAATTTTTGTTTCCAAACATGGACTCTTTTTCTGGCATATTTTTTCATGAATTTCTTCAGAATTGCATTAAATACATGTTTTGATGGCAAACTTGCATATTGATCCCTAGGAATCTCCAATTTAACCAAGAATGCACAGTTTTGCACATTTAACCCCAGATTTCTTCAAAATTACATGAAATGTATTTTTCAATGTATTTCTGATGATTTAGCGTCAGAATTTCAGTTTTCATTCAGAATTTGGGATTTTTGCACAAAAGCCCCTGGAGTTTACATTTTTACACTCACACATGCATTTTGTACATTTTATTGCTATTCTTCATGCATATTTTCTCGTATTTTCTTCCTTGCATCGTGCACGCATTTCTAACTCATTTCAACCTTGGTTGTCCCATCGTTTCCCAGATTTCTTCCCACTTTCACTTTTTTGATTTGATTTGGCTTTCCATCACCCAAGGGTGTACATTAACAGGCTTAACAATGCCGACATTGTCCCAAATGAGGATTATTTTCCCTAATTTGATTTTCTCGGATTTCTTCGAGTTTTCGTTGATTTTCATGATGCTTTCCGAGAGTTTCTCGATTTTCACGATTTTCCTCATCGCCCATGGGCATTTAGTGAAGTGGCATTCTCAATGCCTACATTTGTCCCTCGGATTATCTTTTTTCCTTTTATTCATTTCTTCTCTTTAATTTGACATGTTTTCGTAGTCACTTTAAGCATGTGCATTCAGAATAGACAAGCATACACACAATAGACCATTTAACAAGTAGGAAACCTAGAAAGACCGAGTTCCTTGGGTGCATGGGGGTGCCTAACCCCTTCCCCATGCGTAACAAGAATCCTTACCCTTTCTCTGGCCCGCATTGATTTGTGCATTACATCCATTAGGCATGGAGCATACATGCTTTCTTCACCTGGTTTTCTTTTTGTTTCTCCTATGTGTTTGGTTTTTCTCGTCTTTCCATTAAAAGACTAGGTGGCAACTCCTTTCCTTATACTTTCTTATCCTTCCTTGGTGTTTCCGAGTCTAGTCTTCTTCTCTGGATTCACCATCTTCGCCATGACCATATTGAGACTCCTCGTGTGCTTCCACGCATCGTAAGGAGAGCCATGCAGGGTTCCACCAACATGGTCACAACAAGTTATCGTCAAAGTGACGAATAACTCAGGAAAAGACGATCAGCAACGAAGCATTGTAAATAGGGGAGCCAAGGTAGGAACGCTCGAGCAGTGGCTAAGGAACTCATGCTCTACCTAAGGAAAAAAAACTACTAGTGTTAGAACCAGCAACAAAATGCAATTGTTATGGCGGCGTGAATGACATTCATGCACATGGATGCAACTAACATGCTCTCTCTCACCAACTAAGTGTTTCCAAGAAGGTCGTCTACTCCGGGATCACACATGTGTAAATTGTTCTCCGACTCAGGCTAGAAAGTAAAGGTCCCTACTCTAAATACTGGCCAAAGCATAGGTATTGAACGGGTGGTGTGTTGGTGGTCTCATCTCCTGCAGTAGCATGGAGCTGCACCCTCTACTAACACCGACACGACTCCGGATAGGGCGAACAAACTAGCAACACGTCCTACGCCAAATCTGTAGAACGGGTTACTAGAATTGTCCTTCACAAACTGTAGGTGGACTCAGGGGAGAAGATGCATGACCTATATGATCAATCATGCGATATGCTTTTGTGTTTTTTACTTGCATTTTATTAACTAGGGGGAAAGTTTGATTTGGTCTCTAGTTTTGCCTTATTAATTGTTCTCTGAGTTTGTGTGTTTTATTTTAACCAGAACGGGGAAACAAACATGTCTTAACTCTCCTGGGCATGTCAAGTGCGAAAAGGGAAGAAAACACACAAGTAAGGCAAGCAAGCAAGAAAACAACATGCAAAAGGCATGATCGTGGCATGTGCAAGTGTTGTTGCATCATGATTGTAAAAAGAAAAACATTCATCACATCAAAAGGCAAGATATCTAGCATGTGTGTGCAATGACAGAGCAAATGTGTGAAAAAAAGTGTGAAAGGCCTGCTAACTAAACAAACATATGAAGCCAATGCAAGCGAAAAAGATTAACCTGAAAGCTGGAATCTGATTCCCCCCAACGGAGTCTCTAGTTCTGTGACCATGCCAACCCAGGGGTCCGGTGTGGAGTCGCGCTAGAGGGAGGAGATCACAGCCATGCCAAGAGGGCGAAGGCGCAAGATAGGATAAAACAAAAAGAAAAGGAGTCGCCACCTAGTCCTTTATGGGAAAGACGAGGAAAACCACAAAAGACTGAATGCATGAGATGCAGATGTGAATGTCGGATGTCTGCTAACCAAAGGATGGATAAGGATTCCTATTATGCACGAGGAAGGTGTTAAGCACCCTCGTACGCCCAAGAAACTCGATCTTTCTAGCCTAGTTTGCTTGCTAAAGACTAAATGAATGTTTGCTACACCTAGATCGTGCTCTAAACCTACTAATATGAATGCCATGACAAGATTGGATGGATGTGCATGATGGTATGCGAAAATTGTGAAGAAATCCACATGAAATGATGAAATCACGCTTACAAAAGAAAACCACATGGAAAGACAACGATTTTGGAAGGAACACCTTGGAAAACCATACCGGCATCAAAAAGATAGAAAGTGGAGTTGAACTAGGTCCTCGGGATCATGGAAAAAGTCATGAAAATCAAAAGGGAGAAATAATCTGCAAATGGGCCAATGTGGGCCTTTCGGCCAGTTCGTGTACACCCTCGAGCGATGAAATCCAAATCAAATTGAAGAATTCTGAAACATAGGAGTAAAGGAAATCAAATCGAATGTTGGATGATGGACTCCGAAAACAAAATGAAGAAAAATCCATGAAAGTAAGGCATGAGGAGCAGGCTCGCTTAAAAAGGTGGGACTGATGCGCAAATGTGATGAAAACTATATGAAATGGATGAATAAGTGCCTAAATGTGCAAAAAGTGCTAAGGGATGGCTTGTATAAGGATTATGCAAGGCTGAGTGAGAAAATTAACATGCGAGTGCATGAATTAGTGACATAGGGGTAGTTTGGTCATTTTCATGGCTAGTTGTGATAAATGCATGCATGGGGATGATGCATGATATAAGTCATGTCAAAATGTGTGTCAGATGTCAAGAAGATGTTATTTGTGAGAAAATCTAAAAAGGATAAGATCTTTAAAAAAATCGTAAAATGATGTAACCACAGTAGAGGACAAACACGAGGATTGAAACGCAAAATTCACGAAAGGATGAGAATTTGGATCAAAAATGTATTCATGACTTCTATTCTAACTTGTAGATGATGGATCAATCGTGAATGTGGCACTGATATGTGTGAAAAATGTAGTTGGGTAATTTCCTAAAAACTCAGGGTTTAAAGTGTAAAATTCACATATAAGTGTGAATATGATTAAAATGTGAGACTAAAGATCAATTCACAGTGAATACATGATTTTTAAATGGAATCTATGATTAAATGCAAAATGTGAAATGCAATGAGTGAAAAATATCAAGAAAAACATGCAAGAAAATATTTAAAACCCTAAATGATGGATTTAAAGTTAAACTAAGGGTTTATATGCAAATTCTCTGTGTTCTGGAATTATTTATTAAGGTCTCAGTGACTTATGTGCAAAATTTCTAGGTCTGATTGTGATAAAAATTGAGCTTTCATATTGATTAGGGCAATTATGAGGTTTGTTAGGGTTTAGGATGCAAAATTTCTAAGAAGAATTCATTTTAAAAACTCTAGGGCATATTGCAAAAGATCAGGACTTAAATGTGATAAAATTCAATTTTAATGATGGTCAATGTGATTTTAAAATCCTTTATGGTCCAAAATACAAATTTCACAAAGAAAATTCATTTTAAAAATTCCAGGAGCTAAATGCAAATGTTTAGGACTTAAGTGTAAAGAAAACATGGCTCTAGGGACCTAGATGTGATAAAACTTGCCTAAGTAAGACTGAAAATAAAAATTAAAATAAACAGGGGGAAAAGATGCAATATTTACAAGGATAACAAAGGAAACAAAAATTTATCTAAATCTACAAGGATTGAAAAATAAAAATGCAGGACTTAGATGTAATGAAAAGGACCTAATTGTAATAATCTAGGGACCAAATAATAACAACCTAGAACTAAGGGGCTTGGCCCAAAAAAAATCCTTTCGAAGATTGCCAGAGGATCATCGACGTTCCCCGATCTCCAGCGCATTGGAAGGGGTTGGGGGGGCATGACCCCCCC
>JAMKQA010006931.1:0-41799 GCA_024699735.1 Posidonia australis
CACTATAATTCTTGGTGTCTTTGTGTTGAATGTTTGTATGCTAAATCTTAAGTACTTTCAGATTGCATAACAAATTACCAAGAATTAATTAAAACCGGAAAATCTCTATTCACCCCCCCTCTAGAGAAGCTTTACTATCCAACACTTCAGCCTCAGGTATCTCGGTCCCCAACCTCAACTAGGGAGAAGCGCCCGACCATCCGAGAATGTCGTCACATTCCCTGGTCCTGACGACACGGTCCCACAGTGTCTCAGCCCACACACAGAAAACCAGGAAAACCATTTTCCAAAATGGACAAACTCATCCCTTTGAAAACCAATTTCAAATCATTTTATATCTTTGGAAACTCTTCCAAAACCTTGGTAAAATGGCACATCAGGTGTCCCACGAGACACCATTGACGACCAACAATCCCATCTCAAATGGGCAAAACAAGTCAATCCAAAAAATCCTCGGAAATTAGATTTATAAAATAGCTGAGGCCTTGATTCAGCATACCGAAAAAGGAATTGGTATACCAAAAATCCCTAGATCGGATGACCGATTAGGATCGGTCGACTGAAACAGGTCAACAGTCAACACTCATGTTCCAAATCGACAGACCGAAAAACGCTTTGGTCAACCGAAATCTCCTAATTCGGTCGATCATCTAAAATCGGACGACCGAAGTTCGACCAAAGGACCGAATCTGACAGAAAAACGACACACCGAAATGATTCGGTATGTCATTTTCTGTGAATCTAGAAAACAGTCTGAAGCTCAACTTTTGAAATCGCCCAAAATGAGACTGTGGGGCGGACCTCCAAAACAAGTACCACAAAATCCAACTAAAACATATATAGTAGACCCTCAAGTCTACTCCAAATCCACACAAACAAAACCAAAATACATCCATCACACAATAAAATATAAATTCTCTAAGACAAAGGGGTCAAAAAGACCCAAACCACAACAACCTACATAACACGCCATAATTGCCTCCATAAATTCCCATAAATTCACAATAAATTCTAAGAATATAAATTTACCTAAATTTCATGTATTCCTATCATTTTCGACCAATTTCATGCTTTCTACACTTTGGTTTGGAGGTGTTTACCTGAAACAAGCTCTCCAACGATCCTCTGGCCAAGCACCAGTGCCACCGGCAACCAGCACTCCGCCACACACCCACGGAGCTCCCACGACCAGCCACAAGCCACCACACACCGTCGTCGACTCTCAAGCACACCAAACTAGGGGAGAGGAAAAAGCAGGGGAGGTGGTGGAGAGAGACGGGAGAGAAAGAGGGTGAGTGAGGGAGGGATGGAGTGAGTAGGGAGAGCGAGTAGAGGGAGGGAGAGAGGGAGGTGGCGCTCGAGAGGAGGGTAGACGAGTGGAGGAAGTAAGAGGAGGAGGGTGAGCTGGTCGTGCACCGGGCGCGCATGGGCTTATAGAGCCATGCAATGTGGTAGTTGGACGTGTGCACACTTGCACATCTTGGCTACCCACACTCCGCACGAGCACGCCAAACCCACACCACCAACCAACCCACCAACACGGGCCCACACGGACCCACCCTCAACCCACAAGCACAATGCAACAATGCACAGTGCCAACCACACACATGATACGCAAACTGAAGCCGATCCACGAGGCCCAAGTCCACAATCATAAAATCGCACAAACGAACCTCGGAATAGTAACACCTGTCCAGGAATCAATTCATTATAATTTAAATAATTGAAAAATAAATTTACGGGTGTTACAACATAAAAATGATTGCAAAGGTACATAGAATTTCAAAGAAAATGAAAAGAGTATTTAGAAAAGGTATAATTTGAAATATGACTTTTATGTAGATTGAAACAATGACTTTGTGTTTGGTGTGGCACTTCGGTGTAGTTGTGAACTTGATTTGGCAGATGTTGTCACATCAAGTATACATAAAAGTTTGAAAAGCATGCATATAGTTTTTGAAGAGAAAGTAAAAAAAATGATTTCAAAAGTATTTTTTTAAAAAATTTGTAGCTTGCTAGGTAATGATATATTGCCTAGTAGTGGTACTGTAGCATTCCGAGAAGATGCCTAAATTTGTGTTCGTGTGTGTGTTTGTGTGTGTGGGTGGGGTGTGTACTGGGTGACCTTTCAGTGGTTATTCATGCGTGTTTATTTGATGTTTTCTCAGGTGTAGGATAGGAGTAAGAATTACTTGTGCATGTGGAGATGGAGTCAATCGACTACACATCATGGATTCTGCGTATGTATTTAGTTTAATTTGATTTAGTTAATAGTATTTTTAATTATTTATGTTGCTTATGTTGGATTTAATTTTAGATTTGATGTAACTAGTTGAAAAAAGAGAGAGGGTAGCTAGGATTTTGGGGTAACGACTTGGGGACAGGGTCGTTACACTTAGCCATGTGTTCAGTAATTTCTCCTTTCATCCTAGGCCATCAGAAATTCCTTTTTAAGTATTTGTACATTTTTGTACTTCCTAGGTGAATAGTATATCGAGATCGATAGACTTCATCAAGCAATCTCTATTTTACTTCCTTCACCTGAGGCACGTACAATCGTAGGTCATACCTCAGCCCACCATCTATACCGACTAAGAAATGAGGCGCCTCTCCTACCTCCAGCTTTTGCCAGATATCCCGCACAAATGGGTCCAACTGCTAAGCTAACACAATAGCCTTTAGTAGCCTTGGGAGAATAGACAGATTTGTCATCCAGACTTTAACAGGTCTTTGAGACTATCTTTGCGGATTGCACTCGAGCAACCATTCCAGTAGATGCCATTCCTTAATCATTAAGCTAGTCATGACATGAGTATGCCTGTTCAAGGCATTTGCAACTACATTAGCCTTCCTTGGATGGTATGATAGGCACAAATCATAATCCTTGAGGTATTCTACTTATCTCCTTTGTCTTAGGTTCAGATCTTTCTGTGCGAAGATGTACTTCAAGCTGTGACGATCTGTGAATACCTCGAACTATTCGCCATACAAATAGTGTCTCCAAGTCTTCAAAGCAAATGCCACTGCAACCATTTTCAGATCGTGGATAGGATAATTCTTCTCATGGTCCTTCAGTTGACGTGAAGTATACGCCACCACCCTTCCATGCTGCATCTGGACGCACCATAAACCGATCCCATAGGCATCATTATAGACCGTGAAACTTCCACTCTCAGAAGGTAAGTTCAGAATTGGAAAGGTGACCAGATGGGCTTTTAACTCGTTGAAGTTTTCTTCGCACTGCTAATCCCATACAAGGGGGAACCTCCTTCTGAGTTAATCTGGTTAAGGGTGCAGTAATATTGGAGAAATCCTAGATAAATCTCCAATAATATTCTACCAAACCTAAGAAACTTCTGATTTCTCTAACGATCTTAGGTCTGGCTCAACTGTTTACTGTTTCTACCTTGATTAGGTCCACTTTGATGCCTTCTTTTGAGATAATGTGACCAAGGAATGTCACTTATTCTAACCAGACTCGCACTTAGAGAACTTGACATAGAGTTGATGTTGTCCCATTGTCTCCAGCACCGTCCTCGAGTGCATCTGATAGGTTTCTATATCAGGAGAATATACCAGCACATCATCCATAAACACCACTACGAACTAGTCCAGGTAGAGGCTGAATACTCTGTTCATCAGGTCCATAAAGGCAGCTAGTGCGTTCGTCAACCCAAATAGCATAATCAGAAACTTAGAATGGCCATACTAGGTCCGAAAAGTTGTATTCTGCATATCAGATTCCAAATCCGAAGCTGGTGATATCCTGATCTTAAGTCTATCTTTGAAAAAATCAAGGCTCCTTGCAGCTGATCAAACAAGTCGTCTATCCTAGACAGTAGATACTTGTTCTTCACAGTGATTTGATTCAGCATTCAATAGTCTATGCATAATCAGAGTGAACCATCCTTCTTTTTGATAAATAATACTAGTACTCCCTATGGTGATACACCTAGACAGATAAATCTCTTGTCCAACAGCTCTTGTAGCTAACTCTGGAGCTCTCTCAGCTCAGCAAGTGTCATTCCATATGGGGTCTTTGAGATAGGACTTGACCTCGACACTAGATCAATAAGAAATTCAACTTCCCTTTGCGATAGCATATCAGATAACTCCTCTAGAAAAACATTGGGGTACTCTTGTACGACTGGTATATCTTTTACATAGGCCAAGTAGCCTACGCTATCGTTTGCTAGATGACAGTAGGCCTTATTGCTGATATCACTTTCCTTAGCTCGACTAATCTAGCTCCTTGCACCATACACTACCTCTAGCCCAAACATTCTGCCAATACTCTCTTCTTTGCATAATCTATCATTGTTGAATGTTGTGCTAGTCAGTCCATTCCCACTATGTCATCATATTCTTGCATAATCATTACAATCAGACTGGCCTTGAAATTCTTGTCTCTTAGCTTGACATCAATTAACAACAGATATCTCCACACTAAACTGTGTTCTCCCAATGGAGTTGCTATGTCAAGGTAGAAAGTCAACTTAGCCGGCCTTTCTCCAATCTCGACCGTGAATGACTCGAAGATTAAGGAGAACGAACTCCCTAAGTTGAATAAAACTCTAGCCATATGATCAGCTACAAAGAAAGAACCTAACAACATACATTATGACCATAATTATTACTACTGAAAACAGTTCTGGTCAGATTGCAACATTAAAAGTTCATATTACATTAACATCACTGCTCCTTATCTTCTATAACATCTCCTGAGGAACCAGTATCTGGAGTGAAGATGGCGAATACTCTCCCCTTGGTTGGTTGGTGGGGCACATCTCTACCTAGCTTTGGAGGGTCAAGGCAGCTATTCTGGAAATGTCTGGCCTTCCAATAGTTATAACACTTGATGTTGTCTAGATTCAACTTCTGGCATATACATTGCGCTGCCACGTGCCCCAACCGACCATAGGAGAAGAAAGTCCTTCTTTCTAGGCCACCATTTGACCCAACCTGACTGTACCAGCACCCCCAGTAGCACTACACCCCTCGGTAATGAAGTTGAAGCACTCCTTTCTTTTCTTTCCAAAGCTCTCAGAACTTCTGAAACTCATCAATTAAGAAGTGCAAGGCTGTGGGGTGAACATCTTCCCTTTTCCCTTGGAGTAGTCTTCCAGGAATAGTTGGCGCTCATCCTCATATCGGGCTGCTAACTCTATTGCATCTGTTAGAGTCTGGCACTGGTAACTAAGGACCTTTGATCTAATTGCTAGACTCAATCCTTCTACAAATCTCTTGGCTCTGCACTTTTCTGTGTCAAAGGTCAAAGCGAACTGCTCCAATCGGGTAAAGGTGGCCTTATATTCTGCCAGAGACATATTCTCCTGCTTTAGATTTCAAAATTCTCTATCTAGTCTATCTCTCTTGTACTCTGGAAAGTGCTTCTCATAGAATACCTCCTGGAACTCTTCCTAGGAGATCGTCAGTAGGTCAGAGTTGGGGAACTTTATCCAATGCATGGCCCTTCACTATTGGTCGGCATCGCCTTTGAACTAGAATGTAGCGAGCCATACCCACTTTTCTGTCGGGCATTCCATTCCTTCCAAGATTTTTTTCTACTTCCAAAAGCCATGCCTCACACTCCTTTGGCTTATTACAACCATCAAAGGTTGGTGTGCTTAACCGGTGGAACTATGAGATGCATGGGTCCCCCTTGACCCCATCCTTGTTGCCACCTCCAAGGGATTGGACGATTCCTAGCATCATCCTCCCTAGCTCTTGCTGCATGCCCCTATAGGTGCTGCCCTCCTCTATATCAGAGTCTGATGTAGGAGTCCTATCGCTACCTTGACCTCTACCTCCTACTGGCATCTTAATGTTACCACAAAACAACCCATAGGTTAGGTGCAAACACTTTTCTCGTGTAGTCCTTATAAAGCCACTAATCAGATACTACTAAGCTAGTGTACTTAGTAAACTTAAGCTCTGATACTACTCTGTAATGCCTTGGTGCATCATAAATCAGTATCAATACTACCCCTATAACTAATTAAACTAATTAACATAATTAAACTTAAATAAATAACTAAACAACTACCTAGAACCTTGTGGGTGGTTAGTGGCTCCTCTATGTGCATTAGGACTAAACTGCACATATATCTGCACATGAAAACCAAATCACAAAAAAATCACATGAGTGACACTAAGTTACCTAATACGTGTCCACCAAAACCACAAAGTTTACGTAAAACTATAACGATTTTAGTTATCAAACACAACAGAGGATATTTCAGAACATTGCATAAACATGCCTTTCAAATAGTCTTTTTATTTTCTTCAAAATTTCATGCATCCTTTTCAAACCATTTTTATACTTTTCAGAAAGCAAATCCTCGACTAGAACCCAACTCAAAGCACAAGACAGCACACAACTCAATCATAACTAAACCACGGTTGGGGACTAGTTTAAACCATAAGTCTCAATAAAGCTAGAACCTGGCTAAAATCACAAAAAACAAACACCAGTTCTAGCTCAAACCAAGCACACAATCTAAAAGAAAACTTGTCAAATCACCCTGACTACAAGTGACCGACCTAACCACAAGCAATCAACAAGGCTCAATCCCCGACCTTACTGCATTACCGTGGTGAATCACCCTGCGTAGGAGTTCAACCACCTCGACCATACAAGCCTCATAGTATCACAACCACACAAGTCTCAAAACATGCATGGGGTATATCCTCACGACATCCCTTGGTGCCTAAACACCAAAGGACTCCCAACCCTAAGCCCTACTAGCACCAGGTAAAGAGGGTGATCTAGTCTCTTTCACTCGAGTCCTACAGTATCTCAAAGAGCCACGATCTTTTTCACCCATGCCTACATTGGCAACCACGCCGTAGGGTACGCAACCGATATCACTGAAGCCTTATACCTCTATTGATCCTGTCCTGTTACCACGTAGATCCGATCAAAAACCACGAAAAATCTTTTTGAAACATGCATTCCTTTTAAAATCGTTTTCAAAAACATTTTCTATTACAGAAATCTTTTACGGAATACTTTCAGTTTGTGAGCCATTATTCTTATCAAAATTATTTATTATCCTTTAAAACATCTGTTAAAATTCGGAGAAAAATCTCTGACCTGCACAACTCGCACTGATCAGATGCGTTGGGAACTCGCGCCACCACCTTGCGCTACCTGGTTTCGTCACCAGGTCGCGCATATCCTTCGCATTGGTTGGTCTCCTCAACAAGTCACGCCAAATCTTTGATAGTAAACTCAAAACGATAAAATCAATCAAGAAATCATCATATAAACCTTAATAATTCTCAGAAAATTGTATACCTTCTCCCATACATTTAAATCAAGTTATATCACACAATTTCTATGATATTTGCTAAATCAACAGAGGAAAAATGGGTGGAACGCGTACTGTTTGGGTCGCCAGCGATTCTTCACTTTTCAGCGGCTTAACAATGGTGTTCTCCGGTGGTCTTCGACAACAACACCTCCTCCTCTTACAACGACTCCCTCCCTTCTCTTCTTTCTCTATCTTCCTTCTCTCCTTCCCCCTCTCTCTTTCTTCTCTCCTTCCCAGTCTACCTTGCCATCACTGGGGGGGGTTTCGTTCCTATTTATAAGGTCGGTCGATGTGTCATGCGGTGCCTATTGCAGTTTACTGTGTTTACAACGCGCTGCCAATTCGCATTGGCCATCCATGCTGGTAATCTGCACTAGGCAGATGTGCCTATCCTATACGTCCATTAGTTATGCTTGAAGCAACCGCCTTCTGTGTCTGCCTGCTACATTTGCCTGACCCATATTTACTGAGCAAACCAAGCCACAACTAACAACGAAAAGCTACCATGCTTTTATCATAATCACCAATATTATTCGTTAACGATAAAGTTCCAAATTACACATTCTCATTCTTAATTACAAAGTTACGTCCTTTCTAAATTCCTGGATGTTACAATGAGCAACTTGTTATTTCTAATATAATTACCATTGTTTGTTGCAAGTTTCAAATAAATTTGTAATTTTTGTGAATGGTGGTAAGTGTACTTCAAACAATACTTTTTTACCTTGATTTGTTATGTAGATTTTTAATGCAATTCAAAATTTGTTTAATACACAAATATCTGGGAGGAAAAGATTAAACATTTACGAAGTGTATTGGATTTTTTTATTGCAATGAAACATATTGCAGTTAAGAGGGTATGTCTGGTGGTAGCCAAATAGCATTTTTAGAGAAATCAAGTGATGCAAGATGCTTCTCTTGATCACCAAAATGTAAAGCAATTAGCACACCACTACATATAGGTTGATGTTTGACTTGATCGGATTCTTTTATTCATCAGATGTTTAGGTCTTTATTCTTTATATTGTCCAAAAGCATTGTTTTATGGTCAATTCTAGACAACAATGATCCATTTCTTTGTATTCTCCAGATTATATCAAACAAACTTGCAACACTTAAGGATCCTATAAAGCTTCTTATCGATTGTGACCTACACAATGGAAGAGGTAGATACTAAAAGTTACTTCAAACAATTGCAACCAATTACTTCAAACAAATCTATTTATGTAGTTGCTACATGAACAAATCGAAGAGGTAGATACTGAAAGTTACTTCGAACTATATTGCAACCAATTACTTCAAACAAATCTATTTATGTAACTACTACATGAACAAATCTAATTACTTCAAACAAATGGAAGAGGTGGTCTATTTGTAGCTCACAACATGAACAAATATGTTTATATGGCTACTAAAAATTACTTCAAACAATTGCAACTAGTTTATATAATGTGTTTCAAGGGAAATAAATACACCAGATAGATGAATAAATGTAACCAATAAGCATTCAATTGGGTATTGTTTCAAGGCATAAAAGTAATCTCTACAATTGAAAATCTTTATAACATACATGAAAAATATTTAATTGTCTAGTCGAAACAAACAAATGTCCAACAAGGAAAATAGATATCATTAAAAGATTGTTCTAGCAAAATTAATATCATCTAATACAATCCAAATAGAAATATATGTCCAACAAATTACATAGGGAAAAAGATGCCTGGTTCATTGAAATTACAAACATTAAAAGATTGTCTAGTCAAAACAAACAAATGTCCTTGGAATCACATTAGAAGTAGTTTTCTTAAAATTCTAATCAATGGAATCTTTCAAATGTCCAATGCAACCAACGAACTCTATCTTCTAGAGTTTTCATCTTTGCAAATAGTTCTCTGTTGGAGGGCTTTGCAAAGAGGCCAATCGCATACATATGAACATTCTCATCAATTAAAACTCTTATTTCCTCCAACTTGCCATAACATGCGTCTGGAATATGTAGCTTCCTTCTCCTTTTCAAAAGCTTCCAAATCCGTCTAATGTTCAACCAGTTTGTTCTTTTTCTCTAATACAAAACACACTTTATCAAAGCCATTGTCAATACGTGAACTTGTTGAAGCCTTCTTACACCTGCCCTTAAAATTCTCAATTTGTGAACTCCTCTTGCTATTTATATCACTTTCCATTGTTATGTGATATGCTCCTTTGTAACTTGAAACATACACTTCTTCCTCCACTCTCATGTAGTCATCCTTGTCTCCTATAGAATCAATTGGTGTTGTACTTAGAACATACACATCCTCATCAATTACCACGCATCCTCTGAAGAAAAGGTCTAGTAAAGGAACATGTGGTAGCACACAGCCATGCATAAACTTTTTCGATCCTGGGTGAGCCTATTTACATTGAAAGAATTAAACATGAGACAACATACATGACCAAAATTTAAACAAATAACTATTACAATTGAATAACAAACTCGTCAAACAAAATGAAGGCCACCACTCATTTGTTTGATCGATCCTTAAGCTCACCATCCCAACCTCTCCTAGTTTGCGAATGTAATGCTGTCTAATTTTGCCAATCCTTCCTAGTGGCATCCCAATGATTTTTAAATTGACTTGGGCATATACACATTCAATTTTTTCCTTAAACTTGGAAATGAGGTTTGCATAACCTTATATATTGAAAATAATGGTTTGTTACCATTTCTTGCCTCATCCAAGCAAATATAAAGCCATATCAAATGTTTTTCATCAATCCAGTTAGTTCACAAGATTATCTTCACCCTCTCCTTTCGCTTGGTCCTTCTTGTCTTACCTACCTTTGTTGTAACACCAGCATTGATAAATAGATTCTCTAACATCTACAATTTCATATGCAACGTAAGCAATGATGTCCAAGAATCAGAAGTAACATATATTGAAATAAGAATAACATTGATGTCCAATAACTAAAAGTAACATAAATGGAAATAAAAATAACATTGATGTCCAATAACCAGAAGTAACATATATGGAAATAAAAATAGCATTGTTGTCCAATGACTAGAAGTGATTGAAGTAGTCACTCCTCGTACCACGCAAATAGCATCTTGGATGTTATCTTGCACCACTCCCATTTTGATCTCATCAAGTGTTGTTTCTTGGTCATTGTCAATGACTTCATTTCTAGCACTGTTATCTTCAAGTTCAACTTGCATTTCTTCATTTCCATATGTAGACAAAAAATCATCTTGCATTCTTTGTTCAATAATAAAGTTATGGATTGCCATTGTAGCCACAACTATTCTAACTTGAGTCTTGAATTCATGTGGAGGCATTCTTTGTAGTATGTGAAACCTCTTCTTGAGCATGCCAAATGAATACTCAATTACATTACGAAGTGAGGAGTGTAGGCTGTTGAAAATCTCATTGCGACCTCTTGCTTCAACAACTTGGAGTTCAAGAAGATGATATCTTGTATTTCTGTATGATGTTAAAAATCTATTTTTATTAGGGTACTCGGAATCCACAAGATAGTATTTATCTGAAACTTAAAACATATAAATTCAATATAGTTTTAAAGGTTGGTTGTATTAATGTAAGGAAATGTGAAGTTGTTGTTTGGATTATGCATGGCATGGTTAAAGACTTTACAGTCATGTGCATTCCCTTCCCAACCAAGTGATACAAATGTAACGCACATATGAAAATCACAAACACCGAACACATTTTGAGTGGTTACTTTTGCATTTCTCCCATATGTAAACGTCAAGTGACGATCCTTTGGAACATTAGCATGGATATGTATCCTATCTAATGCCTTAATACAATCCTTAAAGAAGGGATAGTACTTGCCACCTCCATAGTCAATTATATGCGTTGATGTTGCTAATAAAGAATCCTTAGGGCGTATAATCTCACTTGCCCATGCACACATAGCATGCAGGACTTTGTTGAAATATCTGCTAATGGTTTCCCCTGAGTGCTGGAGATTGTGTTGCAGTGTCCTATTCTTATGTCCATGTCCAATAGTTTGAAATAAATCCTCATTTATTCTTCTACTGTAACAATGTATGTACTACTCGACATACTCCTCGCACTAAAAATAGAACATAGACGTACGAAGACATTAGTATCATACGACAATGGTCGAAACAATTCCTATAGTGTGAATGCAACATGTTATATACCATATGATGTTCTATGAAAGAGACAGTATGAATTGGATTTTTCAGACAGTAACATTCATTGTAATACTTAGGATTATTCACTAATAACCTAACAAGATCCTCATCTTTTTCATTGTCCTCAAGTAGAGTAATAGATGTTAACTTCTTTTTTTGGAACTTCTTCGTCATCATCCATTAGCAAGGAACGAAGATCGAAATTATTTACACCTTCCATCCTTAAAGAACAAATAAGAATAAAGAGAAATATATTTTTTGTTGTACATTGTTGCATAGATACTATAAGATCAAACAGCTAAACAAATCAAACATGAATCCCAAAATACGTGTCCTAATATATGGAGCATACATGAATCGCAAAACATGGATCAAACTGTTATGAATCCAAAAAATATGCATCATGTTGAATCAAACATGGATCAATCCCAATGTCAAAGAATTAATGCAAACAATCATGAATGGATCAAGAAATAGATAAAAAATGCATACTGTAATGCATACAGTCATGAAGAACCACAAAAAAAAAATAGACACAAGTGGAAATACGAAAAATGGATCAAACAGTCATGAATTTCAAAAATATTATTGATTTTTTAACAAGAAAAAATCATTGATTATAAACAATTCTTTCTACATTTGAAAATCTCAGTTACATCAACTCCTCAAACATTCCACAAGAATGTAAATACCCTTTCATAATTAACTAATTGCATAATTAAGTACCCATCTACAAAAGAGAGAGTGCAACACACCAACACTAACATTAAGTGTAGATTCAATTTGTAACAAGTGTAGAAATCCATAGTTACAAATAGTGACTCCAAGCAAACAAGTGTTCATATGAAACCATAGTCATGGAAAATGACAAATATTTAAGAACTCCAAAAACCATCCTCCTTATGCCACAGATTGCTTTTGATTGCAACCATCAACAAGATTTCTACTTAGAAAGAATGAAACAAGATATTTTGTATAAGATTAGTATACTAACCTAGAAAGAATGAAACAAGATGATATGGATTTTTGGAAGAAAGATAACAACAATTCTTCCAAAAAACATTTGACACCAGTACCTATAGTAAATAATATGTTGTAAAAGTTGATGATATAGAAAAATAGACGTAGATAATATAGAAATATAGATGCCAATACCTACAACAAATAACATGCTTTAAAAAAAATTGATGCCAGTAGTTATAGTAAATAATATGTTGTAAAAGATATCATCAAATAGTATAGATATGTAAATCCAAAATAAAAGTGGATAACTAACAAAATATGTTGACGCCAGTACTTGCAGCAACAATTCTTCCAAAAAAAATTTTGTTCAACCAGACATTACTTTCAAACAACAACAAGCTTTTCAAACCAGCAACAATCCTTTAAAATAGTCATGAACCCCAAAAATATTATTGATTTTTTTACAAGAAAAAGAAAATAAGACGAACCACAAAAATCCCTCTTTCCCAAAACAAAAACCCTAACCACAGTAGGGAGAGATCTTTTAATACTGTGGATGAAGAAGATCATATAGGCAGAAATCATAGATGTTGACGACAAAGATCATAAAATAGCATATAAAAGAAGAAGAAGAACATACTCTGAGGCCCATTTACCTCAAGACGCAGGTGACGATGGAGGGAAGCTCTCCTTCGAAACATTGGTTCCTTCTCTAATGAGATTTCCAACGACCTCTCTATCGAGATGCAGGTGTCAAGTCGTCTCGTCCTCTCTTGTTTGTGGTTGTACAAGTAGGAAATGGGATGAGTTAGGGTTGCAATGGTCAAATAGTATAGATTGTAATTTTATGTTGGTTTGTTTTTGAAATAATGAGCAAGTTATAAGGATTATGTTGAAAAATCTAGATGAAAAGGGAAGCTTTTCCATAAGTTAGAGACTTTGAACTCTTCAAAAGCACTAAAATGAATTGAAAAGCTGCTTCCAGCTTTTCTCAATAAGTAAGCTTATTGAACCTGTTTAGAATCACATATTACGTAAAAAGTGCTTGACACAATTAGCTAGTACAAAAACGCATTTCAAAGTGTAACCTTAGAAGTATTGAATTGGTGAAGTGATAATTTAGAAGACAAAAATCATCATGCATAAATTGATTTACCAAATATGTATGATTAATATATAACGCCAATGTTAATTAATATATAAAAAACCATTTGTTTACAGGAAAATTAAAAAGCCTTAACCTGCACTCTTTTAATAGAACATTCTGTGGTCATATTCTTATATTGGGTGAAGTTCCTTTTTTTTAAGCCAATTACTCACATTATATTTGTGTTAATAATGCGGAACCATATTCTATATACATTAGATGAAGGAAATTGTAAAGCTCTCATATTGTCTAAGTCTACATAAATTACTAGAATGGAATGTCGTAACCATTTGTATCAAGTCTCTAATTTAATTTTTTTTTCAAAGTAGCATTTAGATAAACTTATCATTTAATAAGTCCAGCTGATGCTTCTCATTCATCTATTTATATCAAATTCAGGTAATGCAAGAAGAAAATAAATGCATACTGATATCAAAAAAAAAAAAAAATCAGATAATGCAGGTGTCAGGTTAGATGTTGTCTGAGTTGTCCATATGACATTGAATACTCCTATGCAATGTCCAAAATAATCCCCCACAATGTCAAGTATGACTTTGGCATCATCAAGTACATTGTTCCAATCTACAGGGTCATTTCCGTACAATTGGACTAATTGTCTCTACCATAGAAGACATCCCATGCATCATTAAAGTTGCCACCCCCAACTGTTACTTTCATTAGAGGTGTCGTCTTAGTCATTAAATGCATCGGTGGAGATCTATCACTCTATCAGGGATCTTCGGAGTAAACCACAAGAATTACCAAACTCATCACGAGTGTTTTAGACAATAGCACACACAAATTACAAATATGCAAGAAGCAATCATAGATGCACAAGAATTACCAGGTTTCTTTTCAAGCCCATAGTGTGTAGGTACCCATGCTCCCTTTCCTCACGATCTATGAGGAAAAATTTCAGGCTGCGGTGGATTGTAATGAAATGATAGTTACTGTCTGACTATACTTGATCATACTTTTTAACTGAGCTGTAATAGGACACATACAGAATAATTGACCTCAACATAACCACATGCATCTTGCTTGGCGTTAATGCTATTCACCATGCTTATTGTTCATTCATTAATAAAGCGTCGCAAGCATGAAAGTTATGAAAGAAAGAAAAAGAGAGAAAGAGAGAGAAAAGAATATGTGGACTTGGGATGTAGGTAGGTATAAGATTTTACAGAAGTCCACTTCGATATCCAAATATGTCACTTGCAAACACATGATCCGAAGTTCAAATGCCACATCCTTAGATATAAGGAGCTCATCTAGCAAAACATTTACGACTCCCATCGATGTCTTCAACGCTGCATTGAAATCTACTCATATTAACCTAAATCATTGTCCAATAACGTCTAGAACGATCTTATAAGTATCTAACATGTGACTAAATATCTAAAAACAATAACAAACAAAACAATGTGATGTTCTTCCAACCCTTGTGTAAAGCCTCCTCCCTCTTTTCATCCTCTGTACCTATAAGATGAAAAGAAACAAAGGTTGAAGAAGGGTTTACATGGAAAAACAAAGTCTATCGGTGTGCTAGGGGCAAAGTTGAACCAGGAAGGAAAGAACTTGAAAACGCATACGGGATCTTGATCTGTTTCAAATGTAGTGCAACTTTGGGACTCCCACTAGGGCCTGGATGTAGGAAGCTAGAAAAGTTGCCTACTTGTCGTTGTCGCTGCATTAGAAGATAACTCCTTTTGCTTCTCTTTGGTTATAAAAATAATATATAAAATAACTTTAAAATTATTATTATTATTCTATTTAATTGTGTAAAAATTAAAATAAATTGGAAATAATGATTGCTATTCTAATTTTCTTATTTTAGAATAGTTATTTTGCTACTAAGTTATTCTAATACATATATATATATATATATGGTATGTTTTTTTTTATTTAAAAATTAATACGTATATAATATGATGGATACATACTTTAAATTATATATATATATATTAATAACGAAGTTGATTGTTATTAATCTATATGTTTTTCACTTATTCTGATACTTAATCTAACTTTCATCCAAATCAGAATATCTCCTTATACACATTTATTCACTTAAAAAAAAATCACTTCTAAATTGAATTGAAGAACCTAAAAATATGTATAAAGCACTGGAAAGGTAAAAGTTCAGTGCTTATCTTCTCAACCTGCAACCCTAGGTTCCCTCTGTCATAATTTATTCCTCGTCGTCAAATTTTTTCTAAACTAAAACCCTCTGGATTTTTTTCGTAATTGCAATCAAAAGAAAATCTAAATAAGGACTATGTTTATATTCTTCTTTAGTTTTTTACCATACACTGTGAAAAATGACCTTCCACGTTGGGATCATCACGACTTCACTGTGTTATTTTAAAACAACTAGTGATTCAGATCTTTCTTTTTTTTTTAAATACCGTAGAAATCTCTCCTTTCATCAAAATTGGCAAACAAATGGTGTTAGAAAAATAAAACCTCAAGATAGCATACTAGAATACACATGATATACAACTAGGTAAATAAGAAATCAATGATTCAATCTTGAGACTCAATGAGATCTAAGCTTTATCCTCCCCTCTTTCCCACTCTCAACCACCAAATTATGTCATTTTGGGTGGTTATGTCCATATTCGCCTTAGTTGTTGACCACTTAGTTCACTTAATTAATTTATTTGTTTATTTACAAGGAAACAAAATGATGTATACTTGAATCATTAATTCGTAGAGAACAATAATCGGGAAAAATTCCAAACTACGAAGGCCTTTAAAGTATAACTATTAAAAAATAGATCTTAAAAATACACGAATTTTATATATTAAAACTCAATTTCTTAAAAATAGATCTGTTCATATCATGTTCATCATAAATAAAATGTATATGTGGAAGCATTCTTGAATCTATCTAATAATCTTTATTCTTCCGTTTAGATCCGATTTTTTAAACCATCAAGTTTCTTTTTTCTTACTTTGTCTAAAGATGAGGAGTGAGAGAGAACTAAGGTCAAAAACTTAAAATTTGAAAATCATGACCTAGATATATAAAAATAACAACAATGCTTCATCCTTTGCCCACGACTAACAATTCCAAGTCATTCAGAATTTGATACCTTTAATAAACACCCTAGAAACCAACCCCAAATCAGTATGTTTCCAAAAAAAAATAACCATCCATGAAATAGTCAACAACTTCAAACTCATATGACCTAGAATAACCATTTTTGGTTAGTTGTCTTCAAACGCACGACCATCCATGAAATTGGATCGGTGTGATGCATTCAGTTGGTCGAACCATGCAATCCCTCTACGTCATCCTTCAGAACACCGTAACAGTTGACTTGCTGTCTCGTAAAAGCTTTTGTGAAAACTAAAGAAACCTACAAAACCTATGTTAATCATGATATTTGCCTAGATGTTACCTGATCATCGAAATTTTCTTAATCTGTTTCCTACGCTCCATGATGGTCTCTTCCCCTCCCTTGGAATTCGAAGCTTACTTGTCATTGGATCGAGTAGTGTTGTGTCGTCTTTCGACTCGAGATACAACCAAAATATCGTCGTAGGGATCGACTCAGTCAAATCGATCTTCTCCAATTCTTAATTCTTATCTTACCGTCCGTCTAAATCTAAGTGTACGTCTTGGATACCATTTCCCTTGCCGCTGCTTCTCCCACGTCGTATCGTACGGCACCCAAAACCGTGACCCGACCCGACCCGACCCGAATCGAATCCCCAAAGTAACGTACACACGGACCGAAAGAAAAGAAGATCCCAGAGGACCACAAACGCACGGGGACCGAGAAATCAGGACCGTCAAACTGGTGCGTCTTGTCTTTTCCACGGATCCAACGCAGCCTTAACGGCATTCCCTCCCGCGTGCGCCCACCTCCCTGCGGACTCTATGGACGGTGTCAGCTTATCAGAACCACCGTACTTTCTCCTCCCCGAAACCCCATCCATCCGACGGTCACGATCTTCTGTCGTCCCACTCTCCGTTGTTCTCACACCCATCCCCTGATCTCCATCCCAAGTACAAAAAAAGACAAACAAGAGTGGTAAACTAATGATAATACTTGTCTTTAGTTTGAATACTTGTCTTTCGAAAAGAAAGAAGAAGAAGAAGAGTAATAATAATAATACATGGTATCCAGTAAATGCAGGATCCGAACGTGGACAAGAAAAAATGGCTAGTTCGCGGAGACAAAAGCATCAGTCGATGGGACGTATTCTAGTTATTACTTTAGATAAGAGACCGGTTTCGATTTGATTTAATGGGATTGGATTTGAGAATTGAGAGAGACTAATCATGACTTCTAAAGCATGGGAATTTCTTTATCCCATTAACGTTCCGTGGTGTTGAAAGAAGAGAGAGAGAGAGAGAGAGGCACTTGAATTGATTTGTGAGATAACGGTTCGGGAAAATGCAACGGAGTTTTGGTGGTGGTGGTCGTGGGGTTCTTCTATAAATAGGCGGTCTCCAAGGAGACGATTATTTTTGCCGTATCTGGAGTGTGAGGAAAAAGAAGGATCCAGGAGGCCACAGAGTATTGGTTTGGTTAGTTGGGTTTCCGTCGTGTGTCCTCTTGGGTTGTTGTATTTTTACGGCAAGGGCATAAGTACGTGTGTTTCTCTAGTGTACACCAGTACTCCATTCTTCTTTCCCCCCCCCCGGCCCTCGCCTTTTTCCCACTCCCCACTTCCATTTTCAGGAGCTAAAGTGAGAGAACAGAGACAGCATTGGGGTTTCAAGTGTCCTCTGTGAGTCATAAGTGAGTGAGTGAGAAAGAGGGAAAGAGGGAGAAGAAGAGGTGGAGAGGAGAGATTTTAGAGTCCTCGTCGCTTTGAACTTGCGGAAGGTGAGTGGTATACCTCGGTTTTGTCACAATGTGTGTTCTACTACCCGTTTCGGCTCTGGCGAGCTCGGTGGTTTCTACACCACCTCCTTCTCGTTTTCCTTCTGATACTTCTTCTTCTACTACTTTTCGTCTCTCAGATTAATTTCGCGAAGTTCTTCAAGTTACAGGTTGATAGAAAGATATCTTACTGCATGAGCTGGAGTTTTTCTTTCATTAACATTTTAGCAGCCAGTTTTTATGTTTGAAATACGAAGAAGTATAGCTCGCATGTCTTCGTTGTCGTCTTTCTTGTTCGTGCCTACTCACGTTCCCTTCTTCTTCTTCTTCTGTTTCTTCTTCTTCTTCTGTTTTTTCATCTCTGTTCATTCTGTGACGTCTGCTAGTTATTGAGGAAGATTTCACTGCACTCCTCTCTCTCTCTCCTCCTCTGATCTGTTCAGTGGAGGTGTGAAACAGGGAGAGCTTTCCAAAGAGAGGGTGGTGATTTACAATCCTTTCCTCGAACACTGTACCGGTCTCGAAATTAGAAGGGAATTCCGATCTTTGGTCATTGTGCACTCCTCCCCATACACACACACTCTCTCTCTCTTTGTGTGTCATTCTGCCTTGTTGCAGAAGACAAGACCAAATAAGAACATCTCGCTATCCAAAGCTTATTATTTGCTCGCAACTGTACGAGAAACAAAAGTTTGTAGCTACGTTTTCGAATCATCCCTACAATTTTTGAAATCCGTAGCACAACCACCCACGATCGTAAAAGAGGACAATGTTCATCTTTTCCTTTTTGAGAGACATTTTTCTTGTGTTCATACCACTCATTGTTTGTTCCTCTGATGCTGTTCTCTCTCTCTCTCTGTATATTATATATATATATGCTATTCTTTGACTCTAAACCCAACTCAATAAAGATTAAAAAATACTGTTTAGTCTCAAAATAACATGTTTGTTTATTTATGTATATTCTAAAAATGGCATGTTTTTGTTCGTTTGTTCTCAGCTAGGCAAGGTTAATAAGGAAGACTAAGAAGTGGGTTTAGAAAATTTTTTGATTTGTGTTGTATTTTAGTTTATTTTGATAAGTTTCTTGCTTTCTATTGTCACTTGTCACTGTACCAGCAAAAAACAACATGCGTACATTGTCCTATATTAATTCGCTACATCCGATCTATTTAAGATATATAAGTCAACACTTATTGTCAGGGAGCAAAGAGGTAGGTAGCTAGGGACATGCATTAGCTTTTTGCTGTTCTCCTGTAATCATAAATACTCTTAGTTAAACATATTCATTTTTGTTACTGTGTGGGGTTTTGGTGCAGGGCAAGGGAAGTTGCAGGACGGAGTGAGATGCTAACGTGCATAGCATGTTCGAAGCAGCAGCTGGTGGACGCAGGTGAGGATACCGAGCATGGAACCGCAACAAGTACAAAGCCCGCCGTCAAAAGCCTGACCTCTCAGGTTCAATCTCAGTACTGCTAGACTTGTTATATATCCTCCCCCACGCTTATTTCCATCCTGGGCCACTCCATCTCTATTCTTCTTCTTTGCCTTTGCTTTTTCCCAGTCATACTCATCATTCCATATACCTCCAGAAAAGGAGAGAATAAGAATGATAAGGTGCAGCTTCTGCTTCTATATATTAGAATAAAGCATGGGATCGAGATCAGAGACCACTCTCCTCCTCCCTCCTCCTCCCCCACTTTGCCACACAAAAGAACAAAAAAACAGTAGCCTTCAAAAGTCATCCTCTCTCTTTTTCTCTGGTGTGGGTGAGTCTTGTTAATTTGTGGGGTTTTCTGTTCCCACCAATTCTTTCTAGGGAGATGCGTAGGTAGGGGCGTAGGGCCTCGGGAGTAGGAAGGAGAATAGGAGCTCAGATTGACCCAACATAGTAGAAGGCTGTTCTTTGTCTTCTGCACCTTGCATGCATGCAAGCATGATGATGCATCACCTTGTGAGAAGTGTACATACAGGCATACAGCTCGCTCACACCTTGTCTGGTCCTGTGCATGGCTGCTTTTTTTTTTTGCAGATAAAGGACGTGGTTCTCAAGCTAACCGGAGGTCACCGTCAAGGCAAGCCCGGGTACCACTGTTCGTCCAGGCCGTACCAGAAGGCTCGTCGTTCTTATGGGGTCATGGACTATGATTATGCCTCGGAAGGAGGAGGGGATGATGGCGGAGGTAGCAGCACTATTAATGGTGGCGGCGGAGGTCATGGTGAGCACTATCCTCATCTTATTGGTAGAAGTGGGAGCTCCAGCTCGACGCCGGCGTGGGACTTTGCTAGGGTTTCGGAGCATGGGAAGACCGGCCGGTTCGAAGCGTGGGACATGCCGGTTATGCTTCAGGAGGTCGATCATGAGCCGAAGGAGTGGGTCGCTCAGGTGGAGCCTGGAGTTCACATCACCTTCCTCTCTCTACCCCATGGTGGCAATGACCTCAAGCGCATCCGGTTCGAGTAAGATCGATCTCTTTCGCACTGTACTTACTTGTGTTGATCATATATACGTGCTTCCATGATGGCATTAAGTAAGAAAACATATGTATACATGAACATGTGGGTTTGTTGTTCTCGCAGTAGGGAGTTGTTCAACAAGTGGCAAGCGCAAAGGTGGTGGGGGGAGAACTACGACAGGATCATGGAGCTCTACAACGTCCAGAGGTTCAACAGACAAGCACTGCCCAATCCCCCAAGATCCGAGGATGAGGTAATTCTTTTTACAAGAAACTTTATTACTGCCTTGACTTGGGGTCGCTCTACAGTTCTACAAAATCGATCTGTTATTAGATCAAAGTGGTCTTCTGCTCTTCTGACGCCTTGCACGTCCTCGATCGATGTGTCACTTCGATTCGATTCGGTTGGGTCCATGACGATGACAAGAGAACTTCGTCGCCAGACATTGCCAGTGAGTAAGTCAAAATGATGCAGAGATAAACCGATCTTTCCAGTATCTTGGGAACAGTCAGCTAGCTTGCCGTCTTCACCAACAGAACCCTCGTTAATGGGCAAACGCTAGTTATCACATGACAAACACTAGAATACATGCCTACCGTATTGATGGTGTACTTCTTGCTCATTTTGGGCAGCCTGTTGCCTAATGCCTTTATCTTACGTATGGATCTTCTGGTCAGAACTGCACCAGTGGGACGAAGACACTGTAGGCTGCACGAGTCATATCCGTGTCATTGGCACGAATCTCTATCAAAATATTCTCATCCCTCTCTCTCTCTCTCTCTCTCTCTCTCTCTCTGGTTGGTTGACAAATGCATATTTTCATGCAGAGGGAGTCGTACTACTCGCGGATGGGTTCGATAAGGGAGAGCTCAGCAGCCGCTCCCTTTGGCAACGCCAGCGGAATCACCACCACCTTCAGCAGCAGTAGCAACAACAACGACAGGGCTCCATTGGCCACCGGTGCGGTGGCAGGGACGGGAGTGTTCTCCCCGGCGCCATACCCAACCGAATACTTCTTCCCACAGTACCAACAACAAGCCTACAACCACGGATGGGGTGCTTCATGCAAGGGGGAGGCACCATTATCCATGGAATCTAGGACGACGACCTCTTCGAGAGACGAAGCGTCCATGTCCATCAGCAACGCCAGTGATGTCATGGAAGCGACGGAGTGGGTGGAGGAGGAGGAGCCTGGAGTCTACGTCACAATCCGGCAGCTCGCCGATGGCACCAGAGATCTCCGTCGGGTCCGATTCAGGTACAATAACCACTTATCCATTCACCAACGTGCACTAGCTAGTAGAGTAATCACTCAACTCCAGCATGTATCGATCAACTTCTCTAGTACTGATGATACATAAATGTTTGATTGTTTCGACGTGGATATATAACGTACGCAGTCGAGAGCGGTTCGGGGAGGTGAACGCAAAGCTGTGGTGGGAAGAGAACAGAGAAAGAATACATGCACAATACCTCTGAACTCTGAAGCAGCGTGTGCGCGCCAACAAAACCAAAGGAAGACCACTCCAAGTTTTGCCGTGACAACCGCCCATGCATGCTAACTTACAAGGTTGGAGAGAAAACAAACGTACGTAGTAGACAAGTGTTGTACCTTGTTTTCCTGTGGATTTTCTTCTTTATCTTTTCTTTCCTTGTCTCTTTCTATGTGGGGGTGGTCTCTCATGTTTTCCGTCATCCGTGCCTCCCCAGCATGTTTTTTCCTCTTCTCAGTGATGAATGTTGCCGATTTTAAGAGCTCTGGTTGCCCAATTAGAAATTTAGAATAGATAAAAATTATAAAAATAGAACAACAATATAAATAAATTAGGAAAGACGAAACTTTTGGCTGTTTGTGTGGGTGGAGTATGTAATGCAATACGACGTGTTGTATCAAGCACATACACATGCATTATTTATAACCTGGAGGAGACAGCAGCAAGTGAGCAAACAGCAGCAGCCATTACGTTCCCCCAAATATCCCTTCCAAACAATATCATTTTCTTTTCAATTAACTCGTTGATGAGAATTGACATACTAAAGGAGAACAATTGCAACTCTAAGTGGACAAGAGCCGAAAAAAAGAGCTTCAGAATGGATAGCTGTTCAATGCAATACCTACTGGAATCATATTGTACCTGAAAGCATTTTTGCTGTTCATGTAATACCCCAGCTCTCAACGTATTTAGGAATCACCTAGTGCCTAGCATTATGTTGCCGGTGGCTCACCATATTAATTTGCCAATTCATCACATGTACAACAATGCAAAATGTGTCATATTACTGAATACATGACAGAAAAACATTGGATAATTTTCAGTCTCATCATTACCATGATGGTATCCTAATGCCCTTATGAAGTTATAATGCACTACAATGGACTTTTGCCACACTGCTATAAAAAGGTATTGATATTCCCTTATTTATTATACATGGGAAATTTCAAGTGTAAATGATAAACCAACAGTTTCAGCATTGCTCCGTAAACCTATAACAAAATCAGAGACATTAAAGAATTCCCATCATGAGAGATCTCTGCATCAAATACTCAAGTATGCATCACCAAAAATCATCAAGAACATGTCATTTCCGTCAATTCAAGCGAATACTTCACACTTCACAACATGGAGAAAAACAAAAAATTCTATAAGCTACAGAAATAAAGCTTAGTCTGATCATCTGAAGGCAATGAAGCAATCAGTTTTGCTGGGAAGTTACTCACAGGCTCTGGGATTTGGGCTTCTTAATTTGTTACAAAAACGGGCTGACTTACCAAACATGGAACACGCGTGCGGAGCTTGGAAAGTTACAATATGTAAAGCTATATATATTTCGTTGTAACTACAAGATTAGGGACCAAAAAATGTCACTTGGAAGAAAGAATGTCGAAGGACTTCTGCTGCTGTTTGTCTCTTTCTGGGATTGAAAGAAACAGGATGCAAGAAGAAAAAGAGAGAGGAGAGGCAACGGATGAACCATCATGTATATTTCGTTACCAAGAGACCTATTACGCTGTCTTATATACAGTTGCTTACAACTGGCCATTATACAGCATTTAATCTCAGCCTTAGGATTTTAACAACTTTTAACAAACTAAATTTTATATATTCTCTTCACTCTCCTTTCAAGCTAAACGTCGCAATACAAAGTAAAAGCTTGAACTTCAACTGGTTAAACAAATCTCTCAGAGACAAGCTTTGTGAAAATATCGACTACTTGAAGATCTATAAGCACATAGTGTAATCGAATTGTACCTCTAGCAACTAACTCACAATAAAATGATAATCAACCTCAATATGTCTTATTCGGCCATGGATGACTAGGTTAAGAGATAATTGAAGAGCAGCCATATTATCACAATAAAGGAGAGGAGAGTATGTAAAGGAATGAGTATGTAAAGGTCTGCAAATGTTAATGCAAGTAACTGATACTCAAATTCTACGCTTGATCGGGTAATAGTTGATTACTTCTTTGCTGTCCATGATAGGAGATTGTTGTCAAGAAATACACAAGAACCTGTTACAGACCAACGATCGATAGAATCACCAGTCCAATCAGCATCTGAATATGCATAGAGAATTGGTGTAAAGCTAGGAGTGAAAAGCAACCCTTGAGATGTCATAGCCTTGATGTATTAGAAGATTGTTTTGCTGCACGAAAATGTAATGTCCTAGGCTCCTTTAAGAACTGAGATACATAAGTGACAACAAAAGCAATATCTAATTAAGAAAGTGTTAAGTATTGAAAACCTCCAACCATGCTTCGATAAACAGTAGAATTAGGTAGAAGATCTTCATTCGTTGATGATGATGTTCCAATAGCAAAAATACTACATGGAGAATAATTAGTCATTCCACAATATACTAGTAAATCATTTGCATATCGAGTTTGAGTAAGATAAAGAGAGTTATTGTGTTGCTGAACCTCCATTTTTAGGAAGAAACCTAAGGAACCCAAATCTCGGTAATCGAATGTACGACAAAGAGATTGAATAAGTGCTTCTGTAGAGAACTATGACTACAAGTGATGATAAGATCATTAACGTAAATCAATACTAGAATTGTTGAACTCCTTTACCTTTTGATAAATAATGAAGGATCAGACTTGTTGCTAATAAATCAAAAGTTGCAATAAAAATGAATGGAGTCTTTGAAACAAAGTTCGTGGAGCTTGTTTTAAGTCATAGAGACCTCTATTTAACTTGTATACATGTTGTGGAAAGTGAAGATCAGCATAGCTTTGGAGTTGTTTCATAATGGACATATTTAAGAAATGTAATAAATGAATTTTAATTATTTTCTTTTATCTGTTTTGTAATATCCTTACAATCACGGACTCTCTATTATTACTTCTATTAGTCCATGTATGTCTGAACATTACAACTATTCCATCAATGATGAACAAACTCTCGTCAATCAATGGTAGGAGGTATTGATAGAGTTCTTTGTTGTAAAAACCTTTATCATGAAATCCATCAAATTTTCCTTTGTATCTATCTTTAGGAGAATATGACCTCACATTTATTGATCTAATATCAAATATTGTGAAAGCTCATATCATTGTGCTTTGTTATTTAATATCAAATTTATCCTTTGCTAATTGAATAATGTTTTGACTATCAAAATGAAAGGCTAACGCCCCATAACTCTACACTAAGGTACCGTTTAGTAATGATTATAAATAAAATGATTATAAAAATAAACTAACTTTTTTGACAATAAAAAAAAACTAACTTATTCTACTTACTCTATAATCTTGTTTAATTGCACAAGTTTAGAAATGATCATGAGGTATGTAAATGTCTATTTTATCCTTATTGATATAAAAACATAAAATAAGAGATCTTTTTTCGTCCTTTTCAATTGCAAATGCCTTTAATGACATCCATACCTGAAAATAAGAAATAGACATATATGAAAATGAGAAAATGACCCATTAAAACATTCATGTTCCTAGGAACCTAATAGAATGCAAATAACTCAAAAGCAAGTTTCAAATATGTGCACATCAAATAAATTCAAGTAAATATAACAAAAATAAGATTCAAACAAGTTCAACCGAATAAGTTATACAAACATAAGATTCAAATAAATTCAACCAAATAAGTTATACAAATATAAGATTCAAATAAATTCAACTAAATAAGTCATACAAACATAAGATCAAAATATGTTCAACCAAATAAGTCACAAATAGATTCTAATTATTCAAGTAAATCACTCATATGTTACTTCATAAGTTTTCCAGCAATCCAAAGCACCCAACGGGTTCTTTCCTCTCTACTTCCCAAAAGCATAAATAATTCTCGTTTTGCAGATTTTGTCATAAGTTCCAATACTGTCATGTATTCAATACTATTTCTATCAACTCTTGTTTCATTCAAAAGATTAATGCAAGTTTCAATCAAAAACCTCTCCTCTTTTGTCTTAACAGACTCTTCCTTTACTCTTATAGCTTCTTCTTTAGTTTTCGCAATTTGGACCATTTCTTTTCGCAATTCTATCTTTTCCTTCGATACTGTAATCACCTTTTAGATTTTCAAGTTTAAACATCCACTTGCATCAATCTTCCTTCTCTTTAAGAATGATTCTTGAAACTTTGATTGTTACTTTGTATCACTTTGATTATGATGTGTTGTGAGTCTTCTAACATATCCCTTGTTCTAAAGATAGCACACAATCTTAGAAAAACATCAGATATAATACGACAATAATCAAAATAATTCTTAAAATGTGAGTTCAACATATTTCGAACAATTTGATGACCAGTATATGGAACAGTATGCACAGAATTTTTCAAAACTGTCTTCATAATAATTTTCAATCTTTACTACCAAATACTTGATGAAAATGTCTTCTTCGACTTTTGTATCAAGTTTCATTCTCCTATAATATGTTAGAAAGTCAAATTCTTCACTTTCGACTTCTTCTTCGACTTCTTCTTCTTCTTCATTATCATCATCATCATCATCACCATCACCATCATTGCTGTAATCAAAAAAATCATCCATCCTTATATAAAATCACCACAAAAACTCAACAAAATTACCATTGAAAATAACTATGCAACAACATATTGAAGGATAACTAATGTTAAATGAAGTTTTAAGGATGCAACAACATATGGAAGGATAATTATGTATGTCATCAAGAAAAGAATAATGATTTGTCTTCTCATTAATGTAAGCATCTTTGAAGTTTAACATGCGAAGATAAATTTCCATAGATCATCATAGCACAAATTATTTAGAAATTAAATCAAATAAATGAAACAACATTACAAGTAGTGTATTAGATAAGTATGGAGAGGAATTTAGCTCAAGAACATGAATTTAGCTCTCTGACTTATTAAAATTCACAGTTCATCATACAAGACAAGATAGCTCTCATACACTATTATATTCTAAGGAGTCACTTGTGGAAACACCTACACTTACCAGTCACTAAGCCAACTGCACAAGCACAAACAATGTATAGAAGCTACAGCAATGTGAAAATTCACTGCAAAAATTTGCAATTACTTGTAGAGCAAATTAGCTTGAAAGAACAAGCAAACAAGCATCTTTCAACAGCCATGTCAAAGTCAAAACATAATTTTTTCAGACTACAGAAACAGAGCATCAATTAGTATCTCAAGATAGTAATATTCACTTGGTATATGAAAATATATGTTAATATAAAAGGCAAGATTTCAGCTATGGGAGGCAGCTATGGTCTGAAATCTGCAGTCCTAGGTATAAAACACTACATAAATCTAGAAAAAATTCATACAAGTAATGTTCCAAAATATGTTCCATATTCTACTCAATCAAAGCTTATGAAAAATAATTTGGTTCTAGATAACTGTGATAAAAAAAGGAGAAGAAAGAATTTCAATATGACGAAGGAGATGTGTATAAATATTGTTCTTGCAATCACTGCAAAGCCTTATCACCATCCTTTGTAAATGAAGTTCTCAAATATATGGAGCACTATTCACTCAACCAAACAAAAAGAAACAAGCATAGCTGATGATGCTATTAGTGTTATGATGGCTATTCTTGGTAGATAATGGCTATTCTTACATATTTGAAGTTTAATTTGGAAAAAAGCCAATGTGAAGGTTCAAATCTTTTACACGCAGCAGTTCTTTAGGTATTCAAGAAGAACCTAGTGAAGGTTTGAAAAGAGTCCATTTATATATACATCAATGGATGATGGACATTGGAGAAACTGGACTACTCTAATTGTTCAAGAATCAGAGAGGATCTCAATAACACATTGGATGAACCTAGGAAGTTTTTTAAGAACAAAGAACATACTCAAACAAAATACATCAAACTAGTTAAATTTTTCAAGAATGAATTAACTAGAGGGATAATGCTTCATACATATTGACTCAAGAGAATCATTTGTATCTGTAAGTAGTAGGCGGCACTTGTTCCAATTAGAACAAATTTGTATGTCTTGTGATACAGATTGTTTCCCTTCAAAAATTGCATCACCCCAAACATAACACTAATAGCATCATCAACTTGTTAATAGTTCTGTTCTGAATCCAACGAGGTTCAAATGACGCCTCAGAGAAAATTTGACGGGTACATTCCCATTTCACACACCAGTCAGATGTTGAGTGAATAACAGATAAATCAACCTTCATATCGCAATCCTGTAAGCTGAGCAAAACGTGTGAACAAATACCATGGCACTGAGCATATTCACCTGTAACTACTATCACAGAATATCCTTTCTGTTGCAACACATTCAGTTGGAGCCTAGAAGTTAATTTCTCATCAATAAAATTGTGAATACTTCCCGAATCAATCAATACTGTCACTGGCCTTCCATTGATAAAACATATGATTCTCATTGTGAGTACTTCCACTGATTGCATGAATAGGATGCTTGGGCCTTCACTAGCGGCATAAAACTCTTCCTCCTCAACTCATTGAACTTCCTCATCAACTAACTACAAGGAAACATCTCAACCGTCTTACATTGATGCCGCGGTCCCCATTTCTCATTACAAGAGAAACATAAGCCTTTAGATTTCCTATTTGCATATTCTTCTGGACTAATGTCTCTAGCAGGTATTTTATGAAATCTCCTATTTGCTTACTTCCTCCTAATTCCTTTTCAAATACTCGTCCATCCTCTACAACGAAAACCTACCCTTTTATATTTACTAGCCTTCCTTAGCTTTTTCCTGCCCCACTTGACTTCCTATAAACAAGCAATTTCCCTGGCATCCTTGAGATTCTTAGGTCTGAATGACCCTACTTCACCTTGTAAATCCAAGCTCAAGCCACTCAAATAGGCACTAAGCTGGTATGCCACACCTAAAAGAAAAGAACTTCCTACAATCATTGGTTTGCTACAACACAACAACTCTGTCAACAACAGAACCAGCTAATGTTCCAAACGCAAACTGGAAGTGGAATACCTACACCATAATTTGTGGAATATCTTGCCACAGTGTCAGGTTTTTTTTATCTGCGTTCTTCCAGCCTTTCTCTTGTTACATTACAATTAATGGCATATGTAGAAAAAATACACACTTAACAAATATTGAGATGCTAATTGATAGTAATATACAGACATAGCAAACTTCAATAGCTGAAAATATTAACATGGCAAGAATAACATGCCTAAAATAACCAAAAAAACGAATAGCTATATATTCATGCCGCTATCTATTGATAGCAAACTTCAATAGCTGTCACAATTTCCATATAGACATAGCATAACAAGTCCAAAATAACCAAAAAACGAAAAAAAAAAAAGGTTTCAGAAGCCATATGCAAGAACAACAGAGACGCACAAGGTCGAGAAAGGGGGATCACGGGAACAACAAGAAAGGAGAAAAACAAGAGACCAAAATCACAAAAAGGTGGCTGAGTGAATTCATTTTACCTCCGTCTTCAAGAAGCTCTGCTACCGTCGCCGTCAAAGGAAGAGGAAGAAGAAGAGCGGCCTCTAGATCAGGCTGGGATTAGGATTCATCGTCACCAAAGGAGAGTAGGAGAAGGATCGGCCTCTAGAAGGGATTCCGGCTCGTGGGATTGTTTGGTTTTTACATGTAATATTTTGTTTTTAATGAAGACAATATAGGAGAAAAAGAAAAAAGATCTTAACTTCTTTCTAAAAGCTGTCTCCATAGTTTTTCATTTTCAACTTTTGTAGTGAATTTTACACATAAGGAATAAACTAACGTTTTTAAATAAATTGAGGTTTTTTTACAACTTTTTTTACATAAATAATTATTTTCAATAAATTATAAAAAATAATTGTTACCAAACACTACCAAGCTCTTACAACCACAATGCTTGTTTTGTTGCCTCAACCACCACCATACTCAATGTCCATTGTTAAAAGTGTGACAGTTACTTGGACTGTAGACTGCCAACATACCAAGAGGCCATTATATGTAAACACAACTAGTGATAAACCTCCTCTTTTCCAAATTACTTGCATGATCAGAATTTACAAAACTGTCCACCTGCTTGTGCGTACTGCATACCATCTTTGAAGAACATAATGCACCTGCTAGGCTTCCCTTGAGATACTTCATCACCCTTTTACAGTCTTACAACACCCTTTGCTGAATTTACCAAACCTTTGCTAAGTGCTTACAAAGTCCACTGCATGAGAGAGCCTAGTGCTCATTATAGCGTACATGAGTGCACCCACTACACTTGCATATGAAATTCTAAACATATTCCTTCTTTCTTTCCATGGAAGGACAATCGTTCATTGACAAATGGAAATGTCATTCATTTGAGAAGCCACATGCCTTGCCTTCTTGAAAAGTGTCCCCTCCCCTCCTTGGTTGTCCACTTACCCTCTTGCAACATTATACTGAGAAATCTCCTCCACCAAACTCAGGGGACGTGCTTACTTTTTTTTGCTTCCCCTTTGCAAATTATTGGATTTATCTCATTGTTTGGTTCTATAAGTATCAGACAATTCTCTTTTTCATATGCTGATACCTAGATGTAGCTTGGCTATTTCTCTAGTCCAACAAAATTTGGAACCTAAGATGGCAATGCTCCCACTGTGACTATCTTCCTTCCTTTTCTCTGTATGCATTTGCAACAGAGACAGATTTTGTTCCACAGTAATCAAACATATCAATGGTTGTACACCTATAGATCAACTTAGCAAGAGTTCCATGGTTGTTATGACACATACATTTTGTTATGGTACAATGAGTTGGTGACAACTTAATAACGATGACTTTATTGATATAAAAAAATATATTCCATGAACATAAATCAACTTGACTTAAAGATAAAGCCTAACCAGTCATCAAGTTTTTCTCTTATACATGTATAAACTTTTACAGTCTGTATTTTCAAAAAAGGATGCCTACCTGGTTTCATATCGCGATGGAAATAGAAATACCCATATGTATGCAACTATGCATGTAAAGGAGAGCCTGACATATCTGGAAGCACCAGTTCCGTAGTTCAGCTTCTGAGAAAGGCTTCTTCCATGTTTTCATCAGCTGGTGAAGATTATATTCCTTCAAAAAGGAAGGGAAAGTTATCACAAATTTTATTACTTTCATAACTTACTGCTTTAAACTGTTGTGACTATGACAACTTGAAATTGGCTTGATGATTGAGTTTGAATTATGTCAAAATGTATGAACAAGAACCATAACTAAACTACCCTTATATCATATGAGACTAAGTAGCGTTTGGTAACAATTTTTTGTTCCTATTGTTTTTTGAAAGCCAGTTTATGCTGTAGACAGGTTATATTGAAAAAAAGCACTTATTTTGATCTAAAATGACCAAATTACCCTTCATTTTAAAAAACCTATCTCTCCCAATACCCTCTTCTTCTTCTTTTCCTACCGGTACCTACATCCATGCCTTCCTCGACAACAACGACAAATCCCACCCGCCAAAGGTGATCGTTGTTGACAACAGCGGCGAGGAGTCGCCAACTAAGGACTCGGTTGCAGATTTCAAGTTCAAGCTTGAGGACTCCGTAACTATGATTCTTGTTGACGAGCTCTTCTCCGACAAGAAGCTCGTGCCGCTACATCTCGCCTTCATACGTCCGATGGCAGCGGATCTGGTTGCAAAGGAGGTCCATTCGGAGCCACAGAAGACAAAGAGGATGGAGCCATTACGAACATCGTTGGACCCCTACATGTTCACTCCCAAGGCGTCGAGGTGCTCCAACAAGTGGAAAGAGCTATTAGGGTTAAAGAAGGTGGTCACAGCGATGCATGCATAGAGTGCGAAGATACAGGATCACAACCAAAAGACAACGGCAGTGGCATTGTCTTCTTCGATGCCAAGGAGGAGTGGCAACAGTTGAGGTCTGAAGCATTTTCTCCATAGGAGGACCCCCTCAACCTTCTGCTCCTTTGGGACTTGGAATCTGAATCGATTTCGATCTCCACCTAGTTGTCGCTCTGCTTCTCATCCTCCTCCAGCCTCAACCACGAGGACCAGTCGCGGCTCTCCTTGGACTGCAACAAGTTGAGCTCCAATTCGATCAACCTTTGTCGGTAGCAGCATCAATTTTGGGGTTGAACCTTCAACTTACCCAATTCCAGCAGGATGTTGTCGCCTACGTAATTGTTGTAAAAGAAGAGGAAGAAGAAGATTGGTTGGGAAAAAGAAAAGTTCCTGTGTAATATTATATTTTCAAGAAGGACAACCAAGGAAACAGATGAAAAAAAATCCTAGTGTTTTTAAAAAGGTTGTCTTGTATTGCTTTTTTTTTCCAACGTTTTTAATGTGTTTTACACGTAACAAAAAAACTGATGTTTTTAAATAAATTATCGGTTTTTTGTGTTTGGTTTTTTTTTTTTCTTTAGAAGTGATACTTTTCAATAAATTATGGAAAATAATTGTTATCAAATGTTACTTAAATAATAATGATTATATATTTAAGTATCATTAACCTACCATATACTCAAAGATGAAGTATAAGTTGTCATTAACTATAATGACCTCCTTAAGCTTCACAATATTTGGGTAGATACTTCATAGGGAGTAGGGACTGTCAGAAGAAATGGGAATTCTTTTAGACAACTCATCGAGAAAGAATTAAAAAAAAACTATAATTGTGACCTTCAGTTACTTAAAGAGTTAAGCATTCTTCCCAAGAGCACTACTTACTTTTTGTTATCTTCATTGTACCTTGTGAAAGAAAAACATTAAATGACCAAACTTTGCATAAAGAAAACTTGACAACTAAATCACATGGCACGTACAACTTCACCAATCAGCTCATTTTTTTCACTCCAAGCACTCTTAAATGTTCCATTACCAACATCTAAATTCCAAGGATATGTACATGCTCAGACATATTTGACTGAAATATGACAGTAGTTCAACAGCTGCTTATCATAGGGAAGAAAAGCCATCTGAGAGGGTACCGCTTCCAAGGTTTGTGCAACTCAGGATGTATATATATCTACCAAATCTTAACCATCCTTTACGAACCTATGTCTACAGTTACAAGTAGTAGTTATTAGATATGTTATTATGTTTATGGGTTAATAGATATCCATTAATCCATTAACCGTATATCATTAGAGTAGTTTATATATGTATGTGAGTGTAATACTTTTGATCAACAACACAATTCTCATTATTCTTTCTACTTTAACATAGTATCAAAAGCAAGGTTTCAGAAAACCTAACCGTCACCCACCACCAACCAATCGAACCCTAACAGCCTTCTCCTCCCTCCTTCCCGTCGCCTCCATCGAGTTTCGCCCCTCCTCGTTGATTCATCGAACCCTCCATCCTTTTCCACCAGCACCAGTTCATCATCTTCCAAGTGTGCTGACTATAGTCAGCTCGACAAGACTCACCGCCAACACCATTTGCCCATTCCACCACCCACAGCTAGCCACACAAGACACACTACTGGTGCCTTCTGTCCCTTCCCCCTATGAGGGCCTCTCCTCTGTCGCCGATGACTCTTCATTAAACAGGGGTTTTACTGTTGTGCCATCCTTACCTAGCATCGGATCTACATTTTTTGTCATATTAGACCTAACTTCTCCAAGTTTATGACTTCTCTACCACTGTCTAATTATTCTGATCTTAAGCTCAACTCTGTCAGTGTAACGACCCTATCTTCAAGTGGTTATCCCAAATTCCTAACCATTTTTTTTATTTACTTGCATCAAATCTACAATTAAGTCCAACATAAGCATCATAAATTAAAATACTATTAACTAAATTAAATTAAACTAAATACTTACCTAGAATCCATGAAGTGTAGTTGACTGACTTCCACTCCACGTGCACTAGCAACTTCAACTCCTATCCTACACCTCAGAAGAACATCAATTAAACATGCATGAGTGATCACTGAAAGATCATCTAGTACACACCCCATCCACACATACACAAAAAAACAAACTCCAGCATCGCTCTCCTAGATACCGCAACTCTACAACCGGGTAACATATCATTGCCAAACGTGCTACAAGTCCTTTAAAACAATGTGTTTGAAACCATGTTCATTGCTTTCTTTTCAAAAATCATTTACATACTTTTCAAATTCTTTATGCATAGTTGATAAGGCTTACACCTGCTAATCAAGTTCATAGCTGCACCGAAGTGTCACCCAAATACAAAGTCTCAATTTCAATCTACATAAAAGCCATATTTCATATCATGTCTTTTCAAAACATTCTTTTCATTTTTTCCTTGAAATTCCATACATCTTTGTAATCACTTTTATGCATTCCAAAAGTAAATTTTCGACTAGATTCCAGCCAAAAGCACAACTAACACACAACTCAATCATAACCAAATCGTGACTGGAAACTAGCTCAAATACAAATCTCAATAAAGCTAGAACCTAGCTAAAACTATAGAACCAAACGCTAGTTCTAACTCAAATCAATCACATAATGTCCATCAAAACCTGTTGCGTCACCCTGGCCACAGACAACCGACCTAACCACAAGCAGTCGACAAGGCACCAACCCCAACTCTATTGCACTTCCGTGGTGAACCACCCTACGTAAGAGTCCACCAGCCACAACCTCATAGGCCTCACACAGCCATGACCCTTAGGCCACACAAACACGCATGAGGTGCGTCCTCACGACACCCTTTGATTCTGGATACTTAGGGACTCACAACCCCAGACTCAGCCAGTACTGGGTAAAGAGGGTGAACCGATCTCTTTCATTTGAGTCTTACAGTACCTCAAAGAGCCACGGTCTTTTTCACCCATACCTATCACCAACAACCACGTCGTAGAACTCGTATCAATTTCATGGAGACTTTATATTTTCAATCGGCAATAGCTTTATCGCTACACAAATAAACCTTTTTCAAAATCATTTTCGAAAACATTTTCATTACATGAATCTATCCACGAAAAATTATTTCAAAAAGAATTTCTCAAAATTATTTTCAAAACATTTTCAAATTTCTTTGCTTAAAACACCACAAAACATCGCACCACAAGCCATATGAAAAATCCCAATGAAAACTACAAGCTCTGCACTTAAATAGTGCCACTGATTACCTAGTTCAGTGCACTGCATCAGGAATCAATCATTTCTAAACCTAGGTCCAAATCATCAACTTTAAAGTTTATCTAAAACAATTTAGGGTACAACCTAAGACTCCTACGTCATATAATCTTTAATACTAAATTGAGAGTTTAATAGAAGTTTTATATTTTTAAAACATTTCCTTGTCTTATACATTTATCTAAATTAGGCATATGGATATGATGAAACCAAGCGTATCACATGTAAGGACTTCCTCAACAACCAAGGCTGCCACATTGCTAACCCACGTGCACCAATCTGGTGTACCCTAGGTTCAACAGAAAACAGAGCAGAAACCCGTTTTAGATTGCCTGACTTAGATTCTTCACCAATTCTTCCACAAATTACGAAAAATTGCAAGTAATATACCAAAATGAAGATTTTTAAGTTTACTTTAACATGGAATAGAAATCATTCAAATCCAATAGTTATAATTCAAAATATACATGATTGAAGTTCTAAAACTCAGACTGACCTAACTAAATGAGTTTTCAATCTTTGCACGATAACGGGTATCTCTATAGGACAAAAAAATTAACAAGTAACCTACTGAAATAAAGATCTTTGAGTCTACTCTCACATGGAACAAGAATCATTCAAATCCAATACTCATGACTCAAGATATATGTGTTTGAACCAAGAAGACACAGTCTGGCTTATCAGTGTAACTTAGTGGGTTACCAAATTTTGCACACCCACTCGTACTGCTACAAGCCATGGAATTTTACGAATAACCTATTGAATCAAAGGTCTCAGAGTCTACTTTCAAATGGAATAAGAATCATTCGAATCCAACATCTATAGCTCAGGATATATGTGATTGAAGCAAGAAGGCTCAAACTGGCATGACAGTGTAACTCAATGGGGTTGCCAATCTTTGAGCTTCACTGCTCCTTCCACAGGTCATCAAAATTCACATATAACCTACCAAAACGAAGATTTTCATGTCTACTTTCTAATGGAGAAAAAATTATTCAAATATAACATGTATGGCTCAAGTTATTCAAGATTGAAACAAGGTGACTCAGAAATAGCTCCATAGTACCCATCTCTACAAAATCACTGATAAATACTTGGAAAAATGCCTAAAAATTTCAAAACTTCTCCCACACATAGAGATTCACCTAGGCAACATGCTTGGATCAAAAACAACTTAAATAAGAAGAAGGAAAAAGGGTGGAATGCATACCTTTCTTTCTTTCCTCTCCTTTCTTCTTCTTTTCCTTCTTCTCTCCTTTCTCTTTCTATTCTCTTTTTCCTCCCATGCAAGCCAGCCCTTCCATTCTCCCTCTTTCTCTTCCTCTCCCACTCTTAGCTCCTCCTCCCTGCTTCCCTCTCCTTTCTTCCTCCCTTTCTCTCTTTCTTTTCTCTCTCTCTCTCTTTCTTTCTTACTCCATCCTTCCTTCTCAAGTTCTCTTTCATCATTTGTTTTTTTTTTTACCCAATGCATGCAGCCACACCATGCTCCTCCTTATAAGTGCTGCCCCACTCTATTTTTTTTTAAAATTTTCCACGTAAATTTTGTGCAAAGGTTCTTAGAAAAAGAGGAAATAACCTAAACACCCTTTTCATGAAATAAAACCACCAAACCAAGGTACCATGGCCAACAACCTTCACCACAGGAAACTTAATCACTAATTAACTATTAATAATGATTAAGTTGGAGGGTTAAGGTCCAGGTATTACAGTCAGTGGCACATCTATAAAGTTGAATGATAAGAATCAAGTTCTGTATGCAAATTTTTTTCAAGATATCATTGGTACTCACAGCAAAATCAACCATATCACACAAGACCCTCCTGATATCAAAGATCTCAATCTAGTATGATGATTGATTTGTAGATAATTGTGTCGTAATTTCATGACTTGTGAGCAACATAAAAGAACGAGTTGCTCGTCGGATGATATTGTTCACACCTACTAAGAGAATTTGGGATTCCCTCAATAGAGTATAACATGAGAAAAATGTCTCAAGGATTGTCGAACTCTATAAACAAATCTTTACTTTACAACAAGGTAATCGGTCTGTTCAAGAATTATATGCCACACTTTGATCGTTGTTGGATGAGCTTGAGATTTATCAACCGTTAATTGTAAACATTGATAGGCTACATGAGTACCGAGAGAAGCTCATTGTAGCTAGGTTCCTTTCAACTCTTCATCCTGAGACTGCATCTCAAATCCATGGTTAGATACTTGACAGTGATACTATTCCTGCACTAGATGTTGTCCTCTCCAAAGTTCTATAGATTACCATAGGGGCACCATCATCTCATACTAATCAGTCAACCACGATTAGTACCAGCTGTAGACGTGGACAAGACAAAGGCCACACTTCAGCGAGATTATGTACATCAAGCTCCAACTAAAGCAACAAACGTTGTGAACACTATGGTCACTCTAAACATGTCTCAAAGAAATGTTAGGCCAAGTTTGGCAAACCTAAGTAGGCACAGCAGGCGTTAACTAACACTTCTACTACACCAAAGCTGCTTGTCAGTCCTCCAAATGAGTATGAGTGGATAACTGACCAAAACGCCGAGTGGATGGCACAACAGGGAGTGGGCTGGCACAAGTAACGTAGGCAGTGGAATCAGCAAACGGCGCTAAGATGGGTAGTAGCGACGTGATAGAGCGGATCGATAATTCCTGCCAGTAAGATTCATTGGTTCTATTCACCTACAATACTCGCTACTTCTACGTGCCTCCAATATTCGGCTAGAACACTTGCCTAAAAGGTGCGCCTAAACCACACATAACTAGGCTGAACAGTCCACCAACCCAACAAAAAGAACAACATACCAATAACACATAATTGCCACATCCATCAACATCATTTATTAATAAATAATCTTAGAATTACATGGCACTTCTCAGTTACATCTTCTCTGAATTCCAAGATGATACAAGAATTATAGAGTAAGAAGAATAAACTAACTTATTTCTATAATCATTTTATTCATAATCATTATTAAACGCTACCTTAGAGATAGATCTCGTCCTTACTATAATCAAAAAAAAATTCAATAAAATAAAGACTCAATTTTTCTACTACTACTTGTTTCTTTCGTACTGATAATGCTTTAAAAATTGTGCAATTTGAAATCTCTGAGTTCTATGTTTCTCATAGTATCTTACATCATACTTCTTGTTTTCATATCTCACAACAGAATGAGGTTGCTGAACGTAAATATCGTCACATTCTGAATGTTACACGTACTCTTATAGTTCATATGCATGTCCTTAAATGTTATTGGTATGACACAATTCTTACTGCAACCTATGTGATCAACAAAATATCATCAGCTGTTCTTTTTTAAGACATTCCTCTTCGTCGTCTGAGCACTAGTGAAAGTATCTTTCATCTTTCTCCTAAAGTCTTTGTTTGTGTCTGTTATGTTCAAGATCACTCACGTAGACTTAATAAGTTAGCTCCTAAGGCACTCGAGTGTATCTTTCTTATGTATTCTAGGACTCAAAAAGGTTATCGTTGTTACTATCCACGTTTACAAAAGTACTTGGTTTCTGCTGATGTTATATTTTCTGAGTCCATATCCTTCTTTTATTCCTTCACACCTATGATGTCTACGTCTATAGCTCTTCTGGTCCCAGTTGATGGTCCCACTAATTCTACCTCTACCATTTTGCCACCGATCATTGTCAATCAATCTCATCCCTTACAGGTTTATCGTTGCCTCCAATCGAGAGATCTGACAACTGTGGCTCAGGTTGATACTACTGATTCTGCAAGTCAGCTACCTTCTAACCTCCATTTATCCATTACCCTTCGCCCTGGTAAGCGTAATATTACCTATCATCCCACTTTATATTTTGCTACCTACGATCATCTTAACCCAATTTTTCGTCAATTTGTCTTATTGATTTCTACTGAAACTATACTTAGACACTACTCAAAGGCTTTACAGATACCACGCTAGAAAGCTACTATGGATGATGACATATAGGCCTTACAGACATGAGATACCTAGGAGCTTGTCTGTCGCCCGCCTGATTCTGCAGTTATTGGTTGCCGTTGGCTATTTGTTCTCAAACACAAGCCAAGCGAGTCCATTAATAGATACAAAGCCTGTCTAGTAGCCTAATGATTCACACTGACATATGGTATTCTTTATGTAGAGACTTTCTTACCTGTTGCTCGTTTGAATTTCATCCGAGTCTTACTGTCAATTTCTCTCTATCAGGATGAAAGATACACCAGTTAGATGTGAAGAATACTTTTCTGTATGGTGATCCATCTTAGCAAGTCTTGATAAAACAATCTCCCAAGTATGTTGCTCAGAGGGAGAGTACAATATGCTATTTGAAGAAAGATATATATGGTCTCAAGCAAAGTCCAAGAGTCTGGTTTGAGAAATTCAATCAGATTGTTATGGGCACAAGTTTTTGTCATTGTACTATTGATCACTCTGTTTTCATCAAGAAGACAAAGGAAGGTAGTGTGATATTTGTTGTTTATGTTGATAATATTTTACTTACAAGTAGTGACATTATAAACATTATAGAGACTAAGCAATACCCAAGAAGTCATTTCATTACAAAGGACATAAGACAACCAAGATACTTCTTAGGAATTAAGTTTACCTATCAGAAGAACAAACTGGTGCTATTTCAGAGGAAGTACGCACTTAATGTACTATTGGATATAGGTTTGTTGGGAAGTAAACCTGAGTCTATACTAGTTATTCCAAATCTAGACTTTTAAGATGATTCTTCTGAGGTTATGGAGGATCCAAGCAGATACAGGAGATTGATTGGCAAACTCATATACTTAATGATAACTAGACAAAATATAACCTATACCGTAGGCCTATTGAGTCGGTTCATGCATGAGCTCAGAGTGATTCATTAGACAGGAGCTATTCCTATACTTGCTTACATTAGAGCTCGAAGAAAAGGTTTATTGTTTGAGAGAAACACGGACATCTGAATATTAAAGTCTTCTCTGACTCTAACTATGTAGGAAACAAAGTTGACAAGAAATCTACATCGGACTACTCTACTTATGTTAAAGGCAATTTAATTAGTTGATGCAGCAAGAAGCAGAATGTAGTTTCCCGTTTGAATGTTAACGTAGAGTTCAGACAGCTTGTGAGAAAATGTGGTTACGTTTGTTATTGAGTAAATTTGAATTTCTAGATATATTCCCATACTTATGTATTATGATAACCAGACAACCATATTCATTACAAATAATCCTACATTCTACGAGCATACAAAACACATTGAAGTTGACTATCACTACATTAGAGACTTAGTTGTAAAACAAGTCATATCCACACCTGATGTCCCTTCTATTGAAGAACTTATTGATGTCTTTACTAAAAGAATAAGAGTTAGGGTATTTAAATCTCTATGTAACAAGTTAGACATGATCGATATATATGCTACAACTTAAGAGAAAGTATTAAATATGTTATTGTGTTAGTAGGTTAATGGATATTCATTAACCTTATGTCATTAAAGTAGTTTATATATGTATGTCAGTGTAATACTCTTGATCAACAATACAATTTTGATTATTCTTTCTACTCTAACAGTAGTAAATGAAGAGATCTGAAAATGCTATTGAATAAGCACAGAACAACTGCACAACCAAACTCAAAATTTCTGACGACAAGGATAGAAAGAAACAGATTGATTGCCCACATATTTTAATCACGGAAAGAATAGAGATGGAAAATGGACTGGGTCGGGCTGAGAAATTGCCAGCCCGCTCGAGCCGGGCCTCCTCTTGCAACCCATGGGCCCAGCACGGCCCATGGCCCGTCTGTGGGCCGGGTCGGGTCAGGCCGGTCCATTGGGCCCAAAAATGAATTTTAAAAATTATTTTTTATTATTAATAAAAAATATTTGAAATACATCATTTTTTTGCATAAAAAAATACAAAAGATATTTACATCATTTTTTTTACATTTTTTATTTTAAAATTTTACATCAATAATTATTCATTTAGTGAGTCTGTTTTGCCTGTTGAAGTTGATGTCGCATCATCGTCTTCTTCTGATTCAGACATCAAACTCAATCCTTAAAGACGGTCAACCGCATCGTACCAATCTTTTAAGCAGACAGAGGCTTCTACAGACTTCTCTAATAATCTACATCTTTTATCATTTAAGACTCTTTTTCCTGCAGAAAATGCAAATTTCGATGCCACAGTTGACACCGGAATCGTTAGTAAATCTTTTGCCATTTTTGATACTATAGGAAACCTAATAACTATAGTCGACTACCACTTTAATATATTTAAGTTATCTATTTCTAAATCACTAAAAGCAATTGGGGATTCTAAATAATTATCTAATTCATTATTTGTACTTGATTTTATATATTTTTCCTTCTTTTTATTTAATCTACTTCATAAAG